>CM074189.1:49986957-50239720 GCA_037179385.1 Holothuria scabra | reverse complement strand
AAGAAATAAAAGCGCAAATCTAAAGTTACACATTATACTATACAACAGGAAAAGTTGACCGCTAAATCTAGAGAATAAAACTGCAAAAGAAATTATTGGCAATGTGGTAACATTGAAATACAAAGAACAAAAATATTTTTGAACAATTTGTTGAAAGATAAGCAAATTAAATTATACCCCTTTGAAAAGGACCGTGTACTAACTAAACGGTAGGACCTACTCCGTACACAGCCCTTATTGACATACACCTCAAATATCATGACAACATGTAGAACACATCCCGCAACTAAAGACAGGATGGTATATAGGAAGGCATACAATATACTGTACAGTAGCAGTGAACACACAACGTGGACTGACTGCAGTCTGGAATCATTATGGTACTTACCCAAGTGAGAGACGAATCATCTTTTATCCTCTCAAAATTTATCTTTCTTAAATGTTAATGTTGAAAATGATGCTGATGTAATCAGAATATCAGACTGAGGTTGGGTTGAAAACTTTACCTTTGAAACTTTACCTTTCCAGTACATTAGTACTGTACAGTATGTTTGGGTACAGGAAAAGTGTTAAAGTGTAAAAAGGTGACGTAACAGTTTCCCATTTCAATACTGTAGTTTAGGTTCAGAACAATTTGATTATTCCGAGTGAAAGGTCACACCAAACACAGATATGTAATGATATAAACATAATTTTATTCTAATTGAAATTGGTGTGTCACCTTGTTGATGACCACGCTTTATGATCTTTTATGGAATGGAATGCATAAAATAGGGAGATTGAGTTGAGATTGAAAAAAAAATGAACTCTCCAAAATACTGTATCTTAAAGTAGGATGCTTGCATACTTTTCATACATATTATGTGGATACAGTACTTTGTGCAGAACAGTCCTATGAAATTGAAAAAATAAAAAACAGGTGTATCTCAGTGGCCAGGAATCACTATGTCTTTTGACTTAATTGGTTTAAGTCTTAACAGTAAGACCCATCCAGATGAAGTACTTCAAACCTCCCCTTACTGCAAGTCAGATTGCTAGAACCATTCGACCATGCAGCTACACATACTGTACTCCACAAGCTACAGTAGTGCATGATCCCTGGTTAGTGCAGTCCATGATCTTTGCTGTTTGACAGAGGTAAACGATAGGTCATTGGGTCACTACAGGTCAGAAGGATAAAACTTGTTACTCACTTTTACTAGCTAGGAATGTTTCGATGCAATGATTAGCAAAATTTCATTTAGTACAGTACTTTTCATGTGGATGGCCCGCTGTATATTTATTACATAAATATTTTACTTCTTGTAGTCCTTAATCAAACTCAATTTTAAGGTCATTTATAGTCTTTCAGAAATCTGAAAGCTACGATCTGTAGATTTATTAAGCACGGATGTTAATTGCAGTAGTACATGATCCATGTTGTTTTTATTGTGTAGGCCAAATGTGCAGATTTGACAGTCTTGTCTGGTAGCCCAATTACAGGTTAATGTCAACATGATTGTCTGTGTGTCCTTGGCATGGGACCAAATGGGAAAGTCAAATAAAACAGAACTGGATCACTTTAGGGGATCCTGCAAGTTTGAAAAAAGCAGACATTTGAGCAGCAACAATCACTCTACATTTTGGCTTTCTAATGTATAAATATGATATGATATGATTGAAAAATTGTCTTGGTCTGCAAATTTGATCTTGTTATTTAAAACTATCAGAGTGAGAAATAGGCATATTCTTACTATGGTGTAACAAGCTTAGATAGGTTTGTACTGTAATACATATTTTATTTTAGTATTGCTGTATTTTCACTTCATTATTCTCAGGGAAGTTTTCTTTCATATAGTAACCTGAAAGAAAACTTAGCATCAAGCCTTACAAGAGACTACTGTGAAAAGCTGACAAACTTCTTTGCCATGGGTGGAGAGGAATTGAACATCATTTCAAGCAGTGAAAGACCAGCTACATCATTTGTTCTTGCTTTAGAAGAGAAAGGTGTCATACAACCATCAAATGTTGACAGATTGGAGGAAGCATTTCATAAACTTAAAATGAGTCCATCATTGTGCCATACTGTGGATTTGTACAAAAAGTTTAGGGGTAAGGACTACCCTAACAGTACATTTACCATGGTGTGGAGTCGTGGGAAGAATTGTTTTATTTTGATCTCCACCCCCCGCACACCAGGATTTAAACTACAACATGCATGTATACCAGTTTAGTTATCATTTTTAATATAGCCCTGCAGGCAACATTACTGTGCAATGAAAAGCATGTTGTCTGTGCCACCCATCCTACAAATTAATGAATCAAGTTCCAGATGCTTGGGGCTTACGTTAATATTCACCTCAACAAAGTAAAAAGTAATTTAGTATTAAAAGTGTAGTGGCAAGTCATGAAATGAAGTTTACCAGCCAGGAGACCATGCAACACATTAGAAGACTGCATACATACAGTATGATCATGGTCACGTCTAAACTTGAAAATCAATTAAAGGTAAACAGCAGTCCCCCCAAACTTATTTTGAAGGAAGTGCTAAATAGCACAATTTTCGTCTTATTCCTCTTCAAAGTATCTTTCATTACATTTTATGATTAAATCATTGCATATTCAAGGTAAACCAAGCAGTTACTTCCAGTAAATTTCAAATCTGAAGAGAAGAAAATGTTTTCACATGACTCGCAACAGCCAATCATGAAACTGGACAGTCTATTACACTATTTCAATTTGGGATGACTGCTCCTGCCTAGCTTTAAGTAGAAGAAAATTGTGCTTGTACAGTCGTATTCCAAAAGTTTAACGTTGACATGCAGTGTGCTTAACAAAGACTGGTCAACTGAAAGAATAATGGGCTCCTTTGTTTAACTTGAAAGCAATTCAAAGCACTATAATGTGTGGCTATTCTGTTAAGGTAATAACTGCTTTATAGTCACTAAGAAGGAAAGGTGTTATGCTGTGTCAACTGCTGAATTAGTTTTAACCTACAGTTTGTGAAGAATCATCATTTTGAAGAATAGTACATAGTAGCTAGAATTAAGTAACATTTACAGTTTTGATGAAGAGATGTTCATCATTCTTTCCTCGATGTGGTATCTGTAGCTTCAGCAACTGCCTATGACAGATTCTTGGTCACCTTGTCGGCTCATCTGACGGCGTCCTTGGCAATTAACCTTTGTGGTTACTTTAATATCCCTGAAAACAAGAAGTGGCACATTACATCCAATCAGAATCCAGGACTCACTGTGCTCCTAACTCTGAATGAGATGGGTATCATCAACGAATCAAGTGTGCTTGCCTTGCAGCAACCTTTTACCAACTTCAGACTGGTCCAGGCAGTAGCCAAAATTTTGGAATACCAATCACTGATTAGATATGACAAAGAATTGTTTCAAAATACCTCTGGTCTTAGTGAACAAGGTATGTACAGTATAGTGTGTTTCTTTAAAAACTGAAGGGTGAATCGAACAGCATGTTTCGCACCATGACCTTTAATCTGTTTTTGGTTTCGATAAAAAAGAGAAACCTATGCATTCATGATGGCGTGTGTGTGTACAGTATGTATGTGTGCATGTGCATGTGTATGTGTGTGTGTGTGCATGCGCATGTGTGTGTTTGTGACAATTTGCATGTTTACACGATATCTTGAGGAGAGATCTGACAATTCTCAAACTTGGTACAAAGATACCCCATACTGAGAGGAAGAACCCTATTGATTTTGGTGGAGGTCAAAGGTCATCTGGGGTCACGTGGGGTCAAACCCCGAAATCCTTGTTTACACTATATCTCAAGATAGGGAACTTAGATTAATTTCAGACTTGATATGTTGATGCTTTATGATGTAAGGAAGGATTCTATCCATTTTGGTGAAGGTCAAAGGTCATTTGAGGTCACGTGGGGTCAAACCCCCAAATCCTTGTTTACACATTATCTCATGGTGGGAAACTTGGATTAATTTCAAACTTGACACGTTGATGGGTTAATGTAAGGAAGAACCCTATTAATTTTGTTGGTGGTCAGAGGTCATTTGGGGTCACATGGGGTCAAACCCTCAAATCCTTGTTTACACAGTATCTCTAGGCAGGAAACCTGGATTCATTTCAAACCTGATATGTTGATGCGTTATGAGGTGAGGAAGAATCCTACATATTTTGGTGAGGGTCAAGATCATTTGGGATCACATTTTGTCAAACCCCGAAATCCTTGTTTACACGATATCTCAAGGTAGAAAACTTGGATTGATTTCAAACTTGATATGTTGATGCATTATGATGTAAGGAAGAACCCTATTGATTTTGATAAAGGTCAAAGGTCATTTGGGGTCACATGGGGGTCAAACTCAGGGAACCTTGTAAAACGATAAATCTAAAGGTAGGAAGCTTGGATTGTTTTCAAACTTGGTTTGCTGATGAATTATGATGGAAGGATGGACCCGTTTTATTTTGGTAGAGGTCAGAGTTCACATGGGAGTATCCAAGGTCAAACTTTGAAAACCAAATTTTACTTTGTATAACAAGGTAGAAAACTGGGATAGAGTTCAAAGTTGGTATGTGGATGTGTTATGGTAGGAAAATGTCATCCGCAGTCCTTGGTGAAGTTTGACGGTCATTTGGGGTCACCAAAAGTCAAACTTTGAAAACCTTGTCAAAGGGATATCTCAAGGTAGGCAACTTGGATGGATTTCATAATTAGTATTTGGATGTGTTATGGTGAGTTGAAAGTACTGTACCTGTTGTTTTTGGTGGAGGTCAATGGTCATCTGGTATCACCTGGCATTAAACTCTGAAAACCTTGTTTGCAGAATATCTTAAGGCACAGCATCAAATTTGGCTTTTTGAATATAGAAGTGTTTTGGTTAAAAGAAAAACCAGTTACTTACTGGTGGAGTCTAACTGTCTAAGGTCACTTTGGGTCACCAGCAGGGAATAATTTAGCATTCAAATTTTGCGTAGCAGTTTTGAAGATTTTTGAGGTCTCTCACGCATTGTTTGTGAAAATGCAAGGGTCATGCACACAAAAAATTGCAACACAATTTGTCATTTGTGTAGCAACTTGACCTGCTTGTGTAGCAAATTGTGATGCGATACAAGAAATGTTGTGCCTGGTGTAACTCATAGTAATGCCGGCTAGTTTCATATACCAGGCGGATAAGACATGCTGGAATCAAAGGAGGGACCTTATTGAGTATAGTGGGTGAACCTAGCACAATTTATTGAGGAAAAGATTATGATGAAATTTGATCCTAGTGCAACCACCCTTTCACCTCATTAATTATGCTAATTAGGCAGATTCCAAAAGTGGCGTTCTGTACACCACAGGTTTGATAAAATTCTAATTTGTGGTAGTCTTCAAAAAATTGCTCATTTTAGAATTCATTCGTGAATTAAGAAATGTGACGTACTGTATGGGAAAAATGTGATGAGACAACTAATTCTTGTCAGTTTGTACTTTTGATGATCATTACAGACTGTAGGTAGCATTTTATTCTATTCAAACTCCAAACAAGACATACAGTATTTAAAGACATGTTCTGGTGGCTTTTAGCCTCAGTCTTGTGAGAAAAACAAAAATATTCCACACCATGCCCTTCAAACCCTATCACAATACCATTTTCCTAATTCAAGATATCTCACTTTAAAGATTGGTTATTTCTTTTAAAAAAATACCTCTGCTTTTCAACAAAGCCACAGAAAGTTATGTAATGTGGGCACATTGCTTCAAATTCCTTTTGCTTTTGCTTTTGCTTTTCTTTATAATTGAATGTCCTGTTTGTCCTTGAAATTTGATACATTACCCTTCATCATACGTAGAACACAACCAACAATGTTGTTTAATATTGTCTGCAGCAGCGTCATAATTATAAATAAATTTAATACAATGCCGAATTGATGTGCCACGATGACATCACAGATTTCCCATGATGCATCAAATCCCAAGAAAAATTTGCAATAAGCTCTTGAAATGCAGTTTTCACCTTCTAAAAGAGACAATTTTTCTGCTTATTTTGAAGGTATTGAATTTTGTCTCCAGACTATGCCTTTAAGCAGATTTTTAATTTCTTTCATTCAAGGCTCTCAGGGTGATTGTTAGTTGCATTGAATACAGTATAGAGAAAAAAATATTGCAGTGCCTACTGTATATTGCGGGGCACTGAACCTGTAAGATATCATGGAACCAGAGAGGTTGCTACAGATTCCAGATTGAATACAGTTAACTTGGACTAGGGATAAAAAATCAGTTATCATGTAAAATGATATGCTACAATACATGTGTGGTTAATTCATAAGAAGGTTGGGATAAGCATGGACTGTAGTGGAAAAACTCGCAGAAGGGAGGGACTATATGAATTCATACATACCATTTACTGTAGATAAGAAAACTGCTGATTGTAACTCTTCAATGACACTGTTCAAAAGAGGTCCTTAAACCATATGGTACATAATTACTTTGATGAGAGAATTTTAGAAAGCATGTATCAGCAGAAATTTATTTACTGCAAGCATTCACTATATTCAGCAATTATATGGGAGATGGGGAGGGGTGTCAAATAGTTTAAGGAAAAGACAACTTGGGAAGGGGTTTCATTAATTGAAATTGTAACTGAAAAAGTCAGTGTTTATCTAAAGAGAATTTAAGTGTTAGCAAAATGTAGATTGAAAATTCCCATTATATCCTGAACCATTCATAGGGTAAAGTGATTGTTCTTTACCTTGTGTGATCCTTGCCCCTAAATGGGTTTTCTACCGAACAGACTACCACCCCACATATTATACTGCACCAACTGACACATGTATGTAAACTAAGCACTGCTGTAAAAAAATACTTTTTAGAGCTTTGCAATTAATTATAACAACAAAAAGAAAGATCGTTTGTTTGGTGGGCCTTTTTAAGTCTTGGACTTTGTAAAAATTTTATTATTCAGCCAAATTACCAGTCATTAAATGAGCAACTGACATTTTTAGGTATGCATGATAAAAAATATGTTCAGTGGCTCCAAGTCACTCAGTAGAGAGTATTTTCTACACAGCCTTTGTATTAAATTCCATCATTTTATCCAAAACAGGCTTTTTCAATACACTTTGCATGGGACCCAATTGTCCCCTACATCAAATGTTCCCCATGAGAGGTTGATACCACAGAACACACAGTAGTACAGTGAAATAAAAATCCATCAGTCATAAACCTAGTCCAACAGGTGCTAAGTTATTTTGATCTCTTTTTAAATTTTCTTCTTCCATTTAAAACTAAGTACTTCATCTTGAAAAATTTTACACCGTGATAGGTGTAAATTTCCCATAGAATCCGAATTTTTAAAAGTTTTGCTAAATGCCTTATTTTGAAGAAACACCTATGTTGTAATGCTCCCACTACAACACAGTCTTGAGAAGTCCATAAAATAAAGCATCAAATCTCCCAATTCATTGCCAGAGTTTCCCCATTCGTTGCCACTTCTGAAGACCGTCAGTCCCTTGGCATCATCTTGGCATGCCTACATCACATGATATTATTTGTGTAAGCACATGCAACACCAAAACTACTTTTTTATTTTTCAATGGCCATTTGCAACATATTACTCAAAGGATTGGGTTATACTCATTGATTGATTTGCCTGACTGCTTCACCTTTAATTTCATAGCACTTTATGCTTTCATATTTCAATTGAAAAAAAAACAGATTTTTCTTGTCCCGTACATTTGTTCTGCGGCTTTTACTTAAGAAGTTAACTAATTAAGGTGTTGGAAAGTTTTAATTTGTTGGTTATAAAAGTGTTTGACCTTAAAATTATGGAAACATGAAAATTTTATGAAGTACCAACTTTTTTGTACCTTTCAGTCGCATGTAAATCCCTGAATGACCCATACCTCACAGTGCAAATGCTAAGACCTGCCCTAGATCAAGTTTTGTATGGCTAAAGCAAGCCAGATACAACTTGAAGAAATCCCTTTCCAGATATGCAAACAAAGTTTTAAATTGCCATATCAAGCTAAATATAACATGAAGAAATGCATTTCCAGATTTATATTATAAAGCAGTTTTACTATCCACTAGTAATTAGTTTTAATTTTCTCAGCCCACTCCATTCTTTAGTCGTGCAAAAACTTTGCCCAAATTGGTGAAAATGTTCTGGCCAAGGTTTAAAAAAGTTTTGCAGTTTTCAAATTAATTCCACGAACAGATGGGATGGTGTTCAGTTGCAGTGCCCAGTAGCTTGCCATCCATCCAGGTCCATTCCATCCCTGAAATTCAGGCAATGTTAATGAAATTTGGGTGGTTTGTTTTTTAATTACCTATAATGCAGTATGAGAATGTCTTTGATAATCGGAAGTTTGGGCAGTCAAACAAACAATTTCATCCATTTAGTAGATCTTCAATTTAACAAGAGTTGCAACAGAGCAAACAAGCGTGTTTTCAATTCCGTTGTGTACTTGCTCCCCCAAATAGATGCAAGACCATTTCATCCAGTGGTAGCGGTACATTTTATCTGGCAATTTTCTGATCACAAAAGCAGAGGGTTTTTTTCTATTATTGCAAAGGAAAGCTCTCCACACCAAAAATCACTATCTTTCTGTTCTGCTTTTTCTGCCCTTTTTTTTGTTGTGATGATAAGAGAAGCCTTCATGCTGGCATGTGTATGTGTGTGTGGGTGAGTACCGTAAATGTGTGTGTGTGTCTGTGCATGCTTGTGACACATACTGTACTGTACTTTGTCGTTAACACGATACCTCAAGATAAGAATATCTGACAGTTATAAAACTTGGTTCATACATTTCCCATATTCAGAGAAACAACCCTATTATTTGCAATGGAGCCCTTAGGAAAAAGGGTGTGTCGACCTGTGGCTGCACCATGTGTGATCACGCATGGAAAAACAAAGGAAATGAGGCTGTTCTTGGGTGGGAAACCCGCGTTTTTGGAACCTTTTACTCACAGGTTTGAAGCAGGTTTGGGCACACCTCTCCTTGCTATTGTGATCTCCCCCTTACTCGTGTATCTATCTGTCTTTCTGTCTGTCTGTCTGTCTGTCTGTCTGTGTCTTTATTACCTGTCCTTTTGTCTGTCTGTCTGTCTGTCTATCGATCAAGTTTTATGGAGATCAAAGGTTGTCTGGGTTCACTTGAGGTCAAAATGTGAAAATCTTGGTAACTTACTTAAGATTTCATATGTGGTATTTGGATGTCCATTATGGTGAGAAAATGGACTCTCTTTTTGTTGGTGGAGTTCAAAGGTGATCCGAGATAAAAAAGCTATTTTTGAACATACTATATAACACTTGAGTGAGAAAATATGGTACATGATGGCATTACTTGAAATAGAACGTTTATATACCAACGAAACCACAATGCATTTGCATTCTGATAACTTTCTGATGACTAAGCAGTTTGGTAATTTGCTTGAAGTGAATATTATATTATTTTTATTGCAAAAGAAAGCTCAAAGTACAGACTGCTTGGATTCCTCTTACAAGTGTGGGAAATGCCATCTCCTGCTATCTGACAGGTTACTATTTTTCAAAATTTTCTGTGTGCCTCACGTCAACTAATGGTGGTGCTTTGATTAGATAGTCTTTGGCAGGATTACATGTTTCAGACAATCTTTTTTTTCTTATAATATTCTTACTCATCACTTTGCAGTTTTTCAATTATTTTGAAGTCACTTTCATTGCGGAAGAAAGCTCAAAATACTGACTGACTGCTTATACTCAACTTATAACCTCTCTTACAACTCCTCAGACAGCTATTTCTTGCTGTCTGATGGGTTGATCTCTCTCTTCAAGTTTTCTTTACATTCCAGGCCAACTGATGCTGGCACTCTGCTTAGATTATCCAAATTGCCTGAAAAGCTCCCGTGCGCAAATGCATCAAAATAATATGCAGTAACCCATCTAACTTTAAACTTACTTGAAAGGCACTTTTTGTAAATTTTTATTTGCCAACTTTAATCTTTTGTGTGAGCATGAACGCAGAAGTAATATTGAAACTGTTTTTTTTTTATTTAGAAAAGAAGCATTTGTTCATAAAGTTACTACAGAAGAAAATCATTAGCTGGTATGAAGCTATGACTCCAGTACCCTGGAGGAAGTCGTGCGGATGGAAATCATCAGACTTGTTTGTCGGGGGTGGTTTGATTTTAACCACTTCTAAAACTCATAAAAGTGTTAGAGATGTTGATGAGAAGTGTAAATTAAACTACACAGAACTCTTTGACCATGAGAATCTTAAGGAGGAAACTAGAATAATAATTGAAGGAGAACCAGGATCTGGAAAAACAATGCTTTCTTCTCAATTAGCTTATGACTGGTCCCAGGGTAAAATTGGTGGTATTAATGTTTTAATTTTACTCCCCTTAAAATTTGTTCAGTCAAAAACACTTGCTGAAGCCACCAAAGATTTTTACCTCAATGAGTACAGTGGTCTCTCAACAAATGATATTGAAGAGGTTATCATAGGGGAGGGTAGAAAATGCTGTTTCTTACTTGATGGCTTGGAGGAGTACAATGGTCAAAATCACACTTCATCTGGAGAACATTCTGAGGTAATGAAAGTCATGACAAAAGTTAAATATCCAAATTGTAAAGTGATACTTACCTCTCGCTCGGATTTTATACAAGATCTACCATCCTGTCCTTTGCTGAAATTGGGACCATTTAGTGAAGTTCAGAGACAAGATTATCTTGAAAAGGTATTTTTGGATGACTGTGAGACACGAATGAAAGTTAAGAACTTAATTGATAAAACTCCATTCGTACTTGATCTTTGCAGCATTCCCCTGCTCTTTGTTCTAGCTGTACATAACATAGGAAGTATTGTTAATGTACAAGATGATTGGCAGGATACAGTTTCTCCATTTATAGAAATGATGGTTGAGAGTTTGTGTCCATTAGAACAAATGGAAGAAAATTTTGGAGTGGAACAAACCTCACATAATATATCTTTAGAATTGCTTGCATTTAATGGTCTTTGTAGAGGAACACAGCAGCTGTTGTGGCAGAAAGCATTTGTTGAGGAAAATGTTAGAAACATAAAACAATTTTTAGATTCTGGAATCTTGGTTGTTGAAGAAGTTGCTAATGCAGGTAAAGCGGTTAAACAGAATGTGCAGAAAGATGTTGTCTCAGAACAGGCTGGGGAGGTGAAGACTGAAGACAATGAAAATATGAATGGTAAAAGGCACAGAATGAGAGGAGAGACTGCAGGCATTGGTAGAACATTCAAAGGTCAAGAGGAATATTTGAAAGAAAAATCTCAAGGTCTGCAGAAACACATCGATGAAACACCGTTAAAAGAAGAGGAAAGTACACTTGGGAGAAAGAGTTTAGATGAATTTGAAAGAGTTGAACCTGAGGATGTAGCAAACAGTGTAGAACCTGTACAAGAACAGAGGGAAACAAGAAAATATACAAAAACATCCTTAGCTATACAACATGTGTCGGTACAAGTGAAATTTTTGCACAAGATATTTCAGGAATGGTTTGCAGCTAGATATCTGGCTGACATCTTTTGGAAGTATGGTGAACTTGCATTACCTAACAAGTACAGGTTTTTCAGAGAACACCTGCTACAAATAAACCCAGCTGACCTTCACTATGTGCTTCGCTTTACTTGTGCTCTCTGTCCTCCTAGCTGCCATCTCATTCTAAACTATCTCCATAGTACCTTTCAAAGTAAAGAAGGAAAACTTCCAGGACATGTTATAAATTGCATTTGTCTTTGTTTAGCTGAATATAATGGGTACAAGGGTCATTATATCAAAGATGTCTTAAGTGAAGTGTGCAAAGCAGATATTTCTATTCACTCTGAAGACAACAGATTACTACAGAGAGCGAAGGTTGTTGTGCTACAGCTGGTCTCAGAATGTGGGGTGAGTAGCCAAGGCAACACTGCCCTAAACTCCTAAATATATTTTAAGTTGTAATGGTTCATTGTATCCTGGGTGAGACCGAATGATTTATTAAGTTCTTGGTAATAACATATCGATATATGTGTTGTCCAGAAAATGAACATTAAAATGTCCTGCAGCTGATATAAATATCTAAACATGCATTAATAATAATCAGTAGTACCAGTCTATTTTTATTAAATTTTATTCATATGTAAATTGTGGATGCTATCAATAGATATTGTTTATTATGGGAGCTTTCAGTTTTGGGGTGTCTATTAAATGTGCTTGAGTTGTGTATTCAGTACTTAATCATTGTGTTTTGTATTGCACACCAACCAGGTTTCAATTTCTATGCCCTATATACTGTAGTGCACAGAATTTAAGGTATACTGTAGTTAGTTCCCCATTACTGTGCTTCTTTAATAAAACTTTGACTCCAGATTACTTCCAGTATTTAAATTTTTTGTGGAATTTGATACTTCAAATATGATTCTCAATTTTTGTATTGCGTATTGTCCTGGAACAATGATTTTGTCCGTCCACACATGCTTTAATTAATATCATGTGTGTTCTAGTCATTTTGACTATTAATGGTCATGTTTGTGTGTTACAGCTGCAACTTAGAATAAAATGTTTAAGTTTGGGGAGCATTTAAATGATAAGCAATTATTTGTCCCTTTTGTTCATTATGCTGCTTTCACACTTCTGTTGTTTCTTCTGCAGTTACCAATCTCCAGATTACAGCTGATTAGTGCAATAAAGGAAGCAAGCAAAGATGATGTGATTCTTAGTTCTGGCACTTCTTTGAAAATTTTGAACACTCTCCAGACGATAGAAATGAGCCAGTGGGATAGTACTCTCAGAGAAGAAGATTATTCTAACATTGTGAAATATGTTATAAACAGTGCGTCGCTGAAGAAGGCATTGTAAGTATTTAGTCGAGAACCCACCATGGCAAATGAGTGGAATTTTCAAGAAAATATTTACAATATGCCCCTCTTGGAAACATCAGTCATATATTTGCCTCTAAACTATTCTATTTAACACAAAGCTAGTGGTGATGAAAATATACGATCGCAAAACCCCAGTACCCCCAAGGCTCTATACAGGTTTTCTACTATTAACTATTCCTAACAATGACCATTTAAATTCCACAGTATGAACTGATTCTATTTACAGTAAGCTGTGACGGGTATATATTGTACAAAGCGGCAAATATATACCTTAAAATATGCTGCTGAGCTTGAAGGTATTCTTCCAAAACTGTAGTAGCACAATTACATATACATCTATTGTATCAGGAATTTTTGGTTTTGATAGTAAGAGAAGCACCATTGCAGTCATAGTTGCGTGTGGGTGTGTATTTGTGTGTGTTTGTTATGTTTTGCTTGCTAGCATGATATCTCAAAATATTAATGTCTGGCAGTTTTCGAACTTGGTGCATAGGTGCCCAATAATGACAGGAAGGAACCCATGGTTTTTGGTGGAGGTAAAATGTCATCAGAGGTCACAAGGGTCAAAGTCTGAAAACCTTGTTCCAACAATATCTCAAGGTAGGAAACTTGGATAGGTTTTATATAGTATATGAATGTTTTATAGTGTGAGAATTGTGCTTATAGTTCTTGGTGGAGTCTCAGGGTTATCTGCGATCATCACAGATCAAAGTTCTAAAAATATTGAGATATACCTTGAGATATTGTTTTAAAACAAGTTTTTCAGACTTTGACCCCTGGTAACCACAGATGACCTTGGACCTACACCAAAAATGATAGGACCATCCTCACACTTAATTGCATCTACATACTTACTGTAAATATGAAATATATATCCAAATTTCCTACCTCGAGATATTGTGTTAACAAATTTTCAAACTTTCACCTTTGGTGACCCAGATGACCTTTGACCTCCACCAAAAAATAAAGGAACCATACTTACACTATAACTCTTCGGCATACCAAATTTGAAATCTATACTGGTTTTCTTTCTTGAAATGAAATATTTCAAGAAATATTTTCTTGAAATATTTTATTTCAGGAAAGAATTAAAACCAGTATAGATTTCAAATTCGGTATGCCGAAGAGTTATAGTGTAAGTATGGTTCCTTAATATTTTATTTCAAGAAAGAAAACCAGTATAGATTTCAAATTTGGTATGCCGAAGAAAGCCCGGGTTTGCTTCCCAGGTAGGGTTATAGCAAAGACTCTAAAAAGGAACTACTGCTGCTGTGCATGTTGCTCTGCATCAGCAATGGAGTAGCTAGGAAAACAAGCCAGTGAGCCACAACTGGAAAAAAGGCCATGGCTGGCTCGACATGAATCAATAGTTTGGAAACTGGGCAGTAAAACTCCATTTACTGTAACAAACGAAGTAACAAGTTCTTTATTCATGATGATATTAAATTGATTATATTTAAATTTCTTTTCATGTCTTCAAGATTGTCTTTTCCAAACCAACCACCAACACTGGATCCCAAGACTTTAAACAAAGCAGTTGCTAAACAAGTAACAGGTAGAGAGTTGAATATTGTCTTTTATAGTAGGTATTGTTGTTATGTACATACACTCAACACAAAACACTTTGAATGCTATATTTACCCAGAACACTTTCACTCAAGCCACTCTACATGAAGTTTATGAGCTCCCTCCCTCCTCTGATGTATTTATCTGGTATTGTGATATCTTTTAAAATCTACATTGTTTTGGTACAATGCTTAGGAATAACATTAACATCCTTTTAAAAGATTTCCTGTGAAACACTGTACTTCTTCATTGACTAATAGGTTATCAAAGGTTGTCTATACATTTGTACTTCAGGCTATTAAATACTTACAAGAAAAATCCTATCCCATGTGTCACAGCAGGGAGTCGTATGTTCACATACCAGCTGCTACTGTATATCAACACTGGGCCATGGAACAAACAGTTACTTCAGCTGTTATCTTTGTTAAGTTCCTTGTTCAACCATATTACTCTCTGGGTGGTAGTGCTTCCATGGTTCAACAGTTTGAAAAGTGCTTGCTCCAGCTTGAATTCCCTAGATTTCGTTAACAGTTCAAAGGTAGCAACCTACACTATATTAGCTTCAAATTAACGGCTGCTGGTAACTGAGAGGAATCACATGTCTCTGGGAATCTTTTAAAAGGATGTTTTTTTTAATTGGCACTGCAGTTCATATTTCCATTCAGTTTTTGAAGAGTACAAAATGTTACATTTCATTTACTGCTTATCCAACCACCTCATTAAGAACAATTTGCAATGTTGTTAACCTTTCACAATGACCTTAACACTAACAACACTTTGAATTACAGTAACCCGAACTATGACTAAACTACTTAGGTACTTTTTTATACTTTTTTCAGAAAAGCCACACACATTCAAACATAATGACTGCAGTCTGTGTTTACTGGACTTATCTGCCAATTATGCGATGCTGCTTGATGTATGTTGCTCCATTTGTCCTTAATATAAAAAAAATAAATGTGTGCTATGTATAGTAATTTTAACAATGTAAAAATGTGGATGTGGGCGGTTTCATTCTAAATAAGGGTTTGGCTATTCATATTTTTTTTCTAGTGGATTGGCACATTGGGCAATTTGTTCAGACGCTGGACCTGTCTAGTGGCTTATGGTCGGTACGTTACGTTTTCTTCCATTTTACTGTTTTGATGCCTTATTTGGATGAATAGTGTTCACTAAATGCAAGTTCACTAGACCAAGGATTCATAAGATCAAATGTTCATTACGTTGAAGTTTACTAGGTGGAAAGTTTACTAGATCAAAGGTTCACTGGAGGGATAGTCAAGTGCAAAACAGACTTTGGACCTACTGGACATTTGATGTTGTGAATCCTCTCGATTGTCCAGGTTTTTTGTAGTGTACTTTCTGACTTACTGAACATTCGATCTATTGCAATGAAAGCTCTGTTGTAAAACCTTCAGTATATAATAAACCTTTGATATTGTGATCAAGTGATCATTCGTAATCTAGATAGAATCTTTTTTGGATAAACACCAGTCTATTAACGCAGACTATATTTACTTTTTGCAATGTTCTACATCTCCTTGTGAAACATTGTGAATAAAATTCCGAGAATAGTTCAAGTTTCATATATTTTAAAAGGGTATAATGGGGTCCAAACATAGTTCAGAAAATAGGTATCAAAAAAAATGTGTTTGGAAGGAAAGGGTTTCATTGGCAAACAATGCTAATCATCAATACCATGCTTCCTGGTAGGAAAAAACTATTTCTCTTTGCATTGAAGATTATGAAAATAAAGGGGTAAATGCAACTAAAATGTGACAACTTCAGATGGGTACAGTAATAGCTCCCAACAACTTATATGAATGATGTGACCAAGAAACCAAAACACAAGGAATGGAAATAATTTGTGGAGCTATATACATCTTATTAATTTGGACATGTAAAGTATTGGATACAATTGATACCATTCATAAGTCCAATAATTTCATAGTCTGCATCAGTCTGGCTGACGATCTGAAGTTCAGTGTTCATTTTGGCAAATGTGTCCATCCACTTAATAGGAAAATAACAAGTTGGAAAAATTTTGGTAATCTCTGTACGTAATGAGTGTTTGTGGTTGGTTGTGGACTAGAAGTGAAGTATTTCATACCAGTGTACAGATCTCAAATGCTGTAAATTTGTTTATTAAAATAAACAAGATCGACGGCCAACGGAATGCCCATCCACTTTAAGTGTTACAGTACATTTCAATAATTGAAATTTTCCATTATTCTCCAGATACAGTTATTCACTTGAATATCTTTATATCATTGCACATTTAATCTACAGCTCAGTAACATGACAGAGACTCAACGATGTCACTCATTACCCTAGCTCCAAAACTGACCTTTTATTTATTCCGTCCCCTAGTAGTTGTCAGGAAAAAGTTATGTTAACAAAAAACAATTCTGCAATAATTGCACATGAAATATTTCAGATTTTTTCATTTCTTTGTGAATAATGTTTAGGACATAGCATTGTCAAATCAATGAAACACAAATTGCCATCCATGTCCAAATATTGTTTACAAGATTTTTGGATGCACAAGTTACATTTAGCAACAATAGGGCAGCATTTATTGTCTGTCCAAATGGATTTATCACCAATATTGAGGCATACGTCATATATTATTTTCATTTGTATTGTGCTTTTATGTTTTATCAATAATGCTCATCTGACATAGAAATGAAATTGTTTACAAATTGTCCTCCTTTTAGTGAATACAGTAGTAAAAGATAGACACAATGTTGTTGATGTAACCCATCATATCACTGCAACACATTAAGAACAATGAGTTTTGAACATTGGTAACTAAACCCAGAAATGTAGTAAAGTCTTGCTGAAATTATGCTTTGTCAGACTTGTATTAATGAATACAACAGCAAAAATAAAGTTTTTATCAAAATCTATTTTCCTAAGTACTTGCAAAGTAATCTAAAATGTTGATTTTTTGTTTGAACACTTTATGTGCAGTTCCCTTGTAATTATAGCAAATTATTCAAGGAACTGTTATGGATTAATTAGTAATTAGAAAATTTCAAACATTCATGGGATGATAATTTAAAATTTTGTCTGTCCACTGGTTACGTTAATTACCAACAACTTGTTTGACCAAAAGTTAAATTACAAATATTTCCCCCCTCCCCCCCGAAAAAAAAAAAAAAAATGCAGCAAAAGTCATCTTGAAGGATGTAGATATTTGTAATGGACACGTTAAAGATGAGCACTAGCAATAAATTTCTGATAAAGCACATTTCTAGATGTAAGTGCCTCCCAGGAGTAAATGCATCCCATTACTGGGAAACCGAATTATACAAATGATGTATGTGACTGTTAAACATACTATCAGTCACAACGTTAGTTGTATCTGTATTTTTGTACATCTCATTTTCTGAGAAAATTCCAGAACAGCAGAATTATTGTCAGCTATTTTATCTCACTTACATCTGGTTGATTCATTCAGGTAAATATTAGAGATGCTCGGATACAACCCGACAGAGTGGAAGCACCAAAGAAAACCATTCAAGGTTTGAACCTTGATTTTTTGTAATGATTTTGTAAAACTATAGGCAGATATCAGATGGGATTTCAACTGTATTAAATACACATCAGCTGTAAAAATTAAAAAGGAGACATTGAAAAGCTTGTGACCTCACCCATTTACTTCAACTAAAATGTATTGTTGGTTTTGTGCGTGTTGTGTAATGAGATGCTTGATTGTAAACACAATATACTTGTATAGCAATACTGGTTAGTTTTCACACTTTAAATAAAAATTAATCTAGTCATGATGATCTGTTTGTACGTTTGTGTGTGTGAACTTGTTTTGGTATCAGACAGAGGACCCTAAACAGTGCATTTCAGGTCCTTGGAAGGAGGAAAGTAGGTTTCCTGAATCCAATCAAGTTGAATAAAAGGAGAGGTTTGTTGGTAAGGTTAGGGTTTAGGAAGAAACTATAATACAAAGCCCAACGAGGTCATTAGGTTAAATGGTAACTCACCTTCCATGTGCATGGGTGTGAGCCGACAAGCACTTGCCATAGCAAGAAACGGCCGCCCATGAGAAGTCAAACCTCGCACATTTTTCCTATGTCACTCATAACTTCCGCAACTCCCCGAAAATTTTGTCACTTCGATAGGTTTTGTCACTTGGTTGCCCAGAGTCTGCCCTCCCCAATGGCTTACCTGAGCTCACTGCTGAAAGGGGAATTCCAATGACTTTTTACCATGACTGCTATTGTGTAATGATTACTCATCGAGCGTGGTTATGTGTTGTGTGCGTGTGTTCAGTTAAGTGCGTATGTAAGTGATGCCTTAATTGCTTTTTAACATGGTATCTCAAGATAGGAATATCTGGCCGTTTTCATACTTAACTTGGGACATAGATGTACCATATTAAGAGAAAGAAAGCTGTTGATTTTGATAGAAGTCAGAGGTCATATGGGGCCCCAGGTGTCAAATTTTCAAAACCGTGTTCACACAAAATTTCAAGGTGGGAAACTTAATTTCACTTTGTATTTGGTTTTAGGTCTTGTAATGGTTAAAAGATATGGTCCCTATTGTTTTAGCAGAAGTCAAAGATCATCTAGCCTTGCCAGGTGTCAATGTCTGAAAACCTTGTTTATAATTTATCCCATGGGAAGGAAACTTGCATAGATTTCATAGCTCGTACATTAATGTGTTATATTCAAAAGATTATCCATATTGTTTTTGGCATATAACGTTAAAAAGGGGTTCCTGTTGTTTGTGGTGGAGATCAGAGATATTCAGTTTCAGTTCTACCACCAAAACGGACTGGTTATTTAATAGAATCCTGAATTCTGACTGGTTAAACACTAAAGGGTTATTCCCCAACTCGACGGTCTTTTTATTGATTTGCAGAGGCCACTAGAAAGCCACTGGAAAGTAAATCCCCCAAAAGACATTTTTTGATACATAAGGAATAACCCACATTTATTGAATTATTGTTGGGGAATAACTCGTTTTTACCCCACATTTGAAAGAAATAAAGGACTTGGTTTTGCTGGGTCCGTTATTTTTTTTCCTCAAGGTTTGTTCAACAACAACAGTGGGACAAATACAGTTTATCCCTTAATTTACCAACGCTATTAGCTAGAGGCTTTTCGGCTTTCTTGTATTTCCACCTCAGAGCCTCAACCTTCTTTGGAAAGAAAAGCGGTTTTAACCAGTGAAGGTGGAGTATTAGAAATTCCCCATACAGGTGTAGTGTTACTGGTGCCACCGAATGCTCTTCCAGAAGAAACTGAACATTGTGAAATAAATATCAGGATAGTACGAAGAGATGTGATGACTGAAAGAACAAGGACTTTCTCTTCAAATTCATCTACAATTGTTGAGTTGCTTCCAAATAACCTCAGGTTCCGGTGTCCTGTGAGGCTGTCAGTACCTCATTGTTTGGTACTAGATGGAAGGAAAGAACGCAAAGCACGGATTCTTCTTAGTCATCATGAAAAAGGTATCCTAGTTATTTTTCTTTTTTGCTGACTTACAACTAATTGCTACATATGGCTATGTTGGATGGAAAGCTGAATATAACAACGAAATACAATCATATTTTAATATACCAAATCACATGAGACAATTCAAACCAGTTTACGAAAATAGAGCAAGTAGTCAAAACCAACAATAACAAAAAATATTTGTGCTTCATATGGCTATTCAACTTTGTACCTTTCTTAGGGGATCTTACATTACATATGTTTTTGTACTGTAGGTCTAGTGTTTTACATAACATAAGCAATGGAAGTCACAGCTTCAATTGTGGTCATTGCTCCTTACCGCCACATGACTTTTAGTCTGTGTGTGTGTTCCGGGGATTTGTTTGGACATAGTCTATAGGGGGCGGATGGTCAGGCAAACTATTGTTTAGTCTTAGTGATGTTATTGTTCTCGAAAAACGAAAATCACGTGGTATTCAGAGTTCCTGGACTTTATTCAGTTTACATGCGTCTAAGCAGTCCTGTACACTTTCAATGAAAGGAACTGACCAAAAAAAAAGTGTTCTTGCAATATTTAATGATAGAATTGTAGTTTGCCTTTCTCTTAAAGCATATAATATCCATGCTAAGCGACGACTTTGCAATAAGCAAATGTGAAAATAGAAGACACCTCCCTATGAGCTACGAAGTAGCTTTTATGGAGATGTACCTTGAGTCGGTCACTGCACACAAAATGTGTGGCACTTACACAGAGTACAACGCTTATTGATTGACCAACTCATGGTATCACAATGATATACGCTCACAGAGTCTGGGTAAGTGTACCAGGCGAACGGTGGTCAGTTAGCTTCAACTTCAACGGCGCCGATATTGCAAGTTAGCCTAGAACTACAACTGTGATCCTCTACAAAAAACCGTCTTGGAATATTTAAATCCATTATAGGCCATTTTTCGATACAAAATAACTGCCAGACGATTGGAGAACGTTCAGAATTGGGTTGTTCATTAGCGTAGACATGCGTGCTGCACAGTGATCACCGACCGACCACGGTAAATCAATCCAACCGGAGTTTTACGGCTTGATCCAAGTTGCACTATCGCCTAAACGTGAACTTTTAGTAAACTCGTTTCTCGCACTATACGTAGCTTCGATCTCGTCATTTTTTACAATTCTGTCACTCGACCATTTCAGTGGACATCTTTTGGGCCTATTAGCAACGGGAATATACCTCTTATAATAATTTCTCTTGATCTTTATCAGGCCTTAACAATTTATGAAGTCTGTTTTGTTAAACTTTTTTGAGTGATGAGCTTCAAACACGAGCAGTATGCCTACATGTTTGTTTAGCCAGCTTTAGATGTTATGCATGCACAGGGCACTGAGAATGAAAGTTAACAATAACACGGGCTACATTTAGGCTATAGACGTAGAAATGTAAAAATAAACATTATTCAACAACCAATCTTAGAGTGAAGAAGATTATGTAAACAATTGCCCTTCCTTCAGGGATCGTCGAAGGGACGATCGAAGCAGGGCATTGTGGCTATGATACGTTATGCATGGGCTACTTTAGTATTACAGGGTGTTTTCATCAGTTGTTGCCAAATTCAAGTAGAATTATAACTGATACGAGGCTCATACAGACTTAAAACTCTTGTGAAACTTAAAATTATAGATTTGGTCTCGAACAAGCTTATATTCTAGTTGCATTTTTGGAAAAAGTTCCCTTTCTACATGTCAAGCACTGAGGTTATCGTGCAGTTGTAGTCACTTCGCAAAACAAGCTGTGCACCCTGAATACCACGTGAGCACAGAAAACGTACTGCGTTAACATAGAACTGCAATCTTCTGTTACAGTACAATAGCTTGCCAGACCTTCCGCCTATATTGGCTAATTAGGTTCCTGCTTCGTACCAAATATGGAACAGCGCCGCACAGTCATGTTCACCATTTCAGAAGGATTATTTTGTCGGCAAAGGATTAGTTAGTTCAATGAAAGGGCATTCTTTTGGAACAATTTCCTTTTGTAAATTCAAAGGTGTCGTTCTGGATTGAGCACTTCTTCTCTCATTCATCCATTCCCTTAAGAAACATGAAGGCTATTATAGCCTTCAAATACCCTTCAAATACCCTTCAAATACCCATTCGAATGGTATAAAACTGATATTTTAGCATTCGATACCGTTCAAACTTAGTATAGCATTCGTTGCAAACTTTTGAAGGCTATTGAATGCTATTTTGAATGCTATCTGAAAGCTATAACATTCGAAATACCCTTCAACCCTATCTTTAGCATTCACATGATCAGTTTGGAGGTCAAATATTTATTTTGGAATTTGATGAATGCCACAGCTGCAACCAGCCAATCAAATGCTTTGATAAACAAGAAAGAAGTCATATGAGCCCTTTTCTTATTGGCTGTGCACCTTTAGGAAACTCAGTTTGAATTCAGTCGTGCTGTCATTTTGAAGAGCTAGCTGTGGCAGAATACCGTACATTATACAGTAGTTTGTGAGTTTCTGTTTGATTGGTAAAAGGTGAGTAATTTTTTAACAATAATCCTTCCATCCTAACAGTATATTGTGAGTCAGTAACATTTAGAGAAACTTATGGAGAGAATTAACCTTCAGATGATGCATAGCATTTACTTCTTTTATTTTGTAAACTGTATGGAGAGTGTGCTATAGTGTAGGCCTTCCCCTACCATAGATGTGTATAGTAGAGCAGTCACATGCACTTTGCATGCAACTACTACAGGTAATTGCCACCAGCTGGTGGTTTAGCATACATTGCAACTAGAAGTGTAGTGTACTGTACAGTTGGACAAGCTAATAATTGAAACATATACTGTATCTTTAAACCTATGCATGCCCTATTGAAATTAATGCACATATAGGCCACTGCTGCATGAATGCACTGCTTAATTCTAGTCATAAACTATACATATTCATATGTTCAGACTTCTGTATTACATACAGGGATTAAAGAACCCATCCTTTCACCCTAAACTACAATTCTTATGGCTGGTTTACCAAATTCTCAATTCGCTCAGCTCTTTGATTGACAGCTAATTCAAACAATGCGAGTCCTGTACCAAAGCTTAAATATTACACATCATGAACTGCATGTACAAGCTGAAAGTGTTTTGATTACGGGGCATGCATCCTGAAGCAATAAACTGAGATTATGCCTGGGTGAGGATGAATTTTAGACAGTTTGGGGGGGGGGGGGGATTAATAGGGCAAAAAAAATTTAAAGGGAAAATGCAGTCACCCCAATTTGAACAAACTGGGATAATAATCAAAATTGTTAATGGCTCTTGATAATCATGTGATAATGTGTTTTTCACTGAAATTTACAAGTAGTAATACTCTGTTTAACCTTGAATATTGAATGTTTCAGCTTTAAAATATCCTAAGAGTTTCTTTGAAGAAAAATGACAGCAATTAAAAAAGCAAAATTTAGTAGCTGTTTCAAAATAATTTTAGGGCGACTATAGCTGTGACTGCTCTTGAACTTTACGGTACTTGGTACTGTTTGGACTTTGGAGTGGGAGAATTGGGCCTTACATTTTTCAGTACTGTACATATAGTACTGTTATCTGTACAGCTGGGTACTGTGCACGCAGCAGCCAGCTGACTCCAAATGAGAAGTGTGAATTATGTAAACAGATTACAGATATTAACATGTGTAGATGTCAACAAGTGTCATCATCTTGCTTATTAAACTTTAAAGGGATCAAAGATACTGTTTCAATGCATAAATTAAGTTTTTTTTTCAAGGTTGCATGGTTGCAGTTCATAAATCTATTTTTTAAATAAATTTAGCTTTAGATGAGGTTCAAGTCTCAGTTTCTTTCTTACTGGTTTAGGTTGGGCTGGCTGGCAGCAGCCTTTTTCCAGTTTCTATGGAGTGTATGATGATGAGCCCTCCAGTAGATTCTGGAACCCATGCACACAACAATATGTTATGGATCAATTGCCAGAAAAAATTGACAAAGCTTGACAGTGAATAGTTTCAACTAGTTGGTGGATAAAGTTTTTTTTTTTTTTTTGTCAGAATTTGCTTTGCTTTCTTTTGAAAACAATAACACTGTTTATTTTTAGGTTGTTTCTGAAACCCCCAAAGCCCCCACACTCACAACTTACCACCCACAACCAATAACCTTGGTTGACTCATACAGTACTGTAGGTCATGGGTCGAGGTAGTATTAGTATCATAATCATGTTTGGTTATTACTAAAACCCTGCAACCCACAACTAATTACGCACAGCTTAACTTAAAGGCCTGGCGCAAGGTGGTTAATAATAAAACTTGCACAACTCAGGCCTTCAGTTTAAACCAGGCCTTTTAACAAGTTTACTTAAGTGGATGTGGGTTGCATGGTCATTTTGTAATGATCATGCATTAATGTTACTGTACTAAAACGCAACACCCAACCTCCTCAACCCGCAATTACCTATGGGTAAACCAAGGTTGTGGATCATGGACAGTGTGGGGGCTGTGGGGGTTTAAGAAACAACCTTATTTTTATACCTACAGCAAATTACAAAATTTTTAACAAGCAGAGACAGATTTGTCATACATGGATGAGGTTGCATACACACATTCAGTGTGCAAATTCAATGTTAATTCACCTGCATGCAAATTAACCACGGGCCCAGGAAAATATGCACTATACTGGTCTGTCTCAATTTTGGTTGTCATGCAGTGTGTATATAGTATGTGGCTGAACAGTACACAGAATATCCTTTACAGCTGTCATAAAGTTAAAATAGCCTTTGTTTGTGTAATATTGTGATTCAATTAACTTCAGTACTAATTAAACCAATAGTTAACGATTTGACCTTCCATTCATTTTGCTTCCTTTTAGCCTATGCCCCTACCTACAGTACTTCAGTAACAAGGACCACAGCAGGTGGATTGCAATGAAGTTTCAAACCAGTCTAAAGGTTTTATTGACATTATACCGGTTGTGGGGAACTCGGTTGTTTTCCCTACTCCTGAGCATCATGGACAGTAGGTTCCTTGTGCACAGTCTTTGGTCTGACTTGACCTGGGAATTGTTCAACCTGGTTCTTCTGCCTACAGTATTATTACTAGACCATACTGACAAGCCATTTACTATTTCAAATTAAATTTGGTGAAACAATTTATTCAGCATATAGCATTTAATAGCATTCGATACAACATTCAATAGTCTTCATCTGGTGTAAATGGCATTCAGAATAGCATTCGGAATAGCATTTGATAGCATTCGGAGTAGCATTTGATAGCATTCGGAATAGCATTCAATAGCCTTCAGAATAGCATTTAATAGTCTTCAGAATAGCATTCATTTTAGCCTTCACATTCAAAACTCATTTGCATAATTCGTCCGTGGGGAGGCTATTCGAAGGGTATATAGCATTCGAAGGGTGTTTTGAAGGGTGTTCACATACATTCAATTGCGTTTTACAGTAGCACTCCATTCCAATTAGCATTCGAATGCTGTTTTGAAGGGCTATTTATTTCGGTAAGGGTTGGTTTCAAAATATTTTTCGTAAATGGTATCTGCCAACAATTTTGTGTTTGTTTTTTGGGAACTGTTTCATGTCATCAACCAACGTCCAAAACTAACATCAACCCATGCCCTCTTTAATGGTAACCTTTCTTCGTGCTTCTTGTTGATCAAAAGCGGTGAAGATCAAAAGTGATGAAAGGTGCACAGTAACTGATATCTGAGTTTGTTACATGATCTGTGCCCTTCAATGAGCCATTCTTTTAATGTGTTCACACTGCATGAAAAGCAGTTAACACATGTTTGACTGTCCTGTGAGCTTATCACAAATGTTGTGTTACTTTTGTGTATTTTGATATATCTGTTACTGTCAATCAGTCGATCAGGTTTGAAATATGAGATTATGTCAAGTGTGCGGAAAGTGAGCTTCATTCCCCTTCCAGAAGCGACGAGAGGTAGTTATAGGCAGGGAAGGAAAATTTAACAAAAAGTAAGAAGAAAACCTTTATGGTGAATGAAGTTGCTGAAGGAATTTCATTACTTTCACTATTTATTTCATGAAAAAAATATGCCTTGCACCACGGAATTGACAAATTTCATTGAGTTGCCTTAGTTGATGCATCAAAATAATTTGTATTTTGTGACACCAATAAAATTGAACAATTACCCATTAACAAATTAAAATATTGGACATTTCATTGAGCTTCGTATGAAATGAAAAAAAAAAAAAAAAACAAGCAAACAAACAAACAAACAAAGCTCAATGATAATACAAAAAAAATCATTTTGGCATATCATTGTTCTAGTAAGCTTTTCAAGGCTCTGAAGCTAAACAGGAAAATAGTATGAAAGTATCATTGCCCATATTTTTTTAATTTTTATATTAAAACAGGTAATAAGCCACAGTGGGAAGAACACACTCACTTGTCCTACCATCTTGAAGACACAGCTTGTATTATACTGTTAGACAGATTTTCCTGGGTGACGTTCTCTGTTGATGATGAAATAGTGGAAGCAAAAAAACTTGTACTATATACAGCTGCAAGAAAACCCCAACCACATGATGAGGATGCTGAGATACATGTTGGGTATTACTTGGACTTGCCAGGTGTGGAACAGCAGGTAAGGTGGTAGAAATTACATTACCAAAAGAAGTAAAATGGTACTTTTTGTGTAATCAATTCCCATACATACTTTCTAAAGGAAGGAGAAACACTTTCCTGTAAGTGCCAAATCTACCTGAAACTAAACTGTTTCAGTTAATTCCATACCTATGATTTTAAAATATGTTAAGCCCCTAGCACTTTGAAAATTTTGTATTGAAAGAGCATAATACTTCTTAAATCTTTTAACATGTGTGTAGCACTGGAAACATATCTATATGTGAGTGGCTGTGGCATTGCTGCAATGAAAAAAGCCTTTAGTGAGGCCATTTATTACATGTACGATAATAATGCATGCATTTTTTTCAGGTTTTTCAAGGTACTCCAGACCTGGATTTTGCTCACAGGAAAACATTTTTCTTTGTCAAAATAAAGGAACTTCCCCTGAGTATTACTCTTAAACATATCTACTCAAGTGAATCTCAGCATAAGTCTCTGGAAGGTGATTTAAAGGTAAGATTAACACTTGATCCCTAAGTAGTATTGCATTTTAAAGCAAATCCCAGGGCGCGACAGGAATTACGAGGGAGTTGTTCAGCCCCAATTTGGGGGTAAATACTAGGTCAGTTACTATCAAAAGGTAGGAACTTCAGCTGAATCTTTTAATTTTCCCAAAATGTTAATAATTTCTTCGGACTGCACAAACTACTTTGTGTTGATGCTTAAATAGTTAAGGGTCACAACGCGTCACATGATTTTTATTTCCTTGCTGGAGTTGCTAAACAAGAGCACATATTTTTTGTTGTAAATAGCAAGTTTTGGTGACAAATAGGGGTATTTGTAACATAATATCAAGTTCAAGTTTCAAGTTTATTTCTACCATAAACACATACAACAAAAACAGATTATGTTATAATATAATTAAGAATCGAAACAATAGAACATTATGGAGAAGTGGAAATACTTTGTAATACTTTGAAAAACTTTGAAGCTGACTTAAACAGGTTAAATAGTTTACAGTACTAAACTTTAGATGTGATAGGGTAGAGGAATCAGAATAAGCAGGACTTTTCAAGTCTGATCCCTTTTAGAAAAGAAAAAATAAAAGACAACTGGCATAACGACAACACAACATCATCTAAGGAACAAAGAGTAATATCGACTAATATATGCCAACAAATGGATAAATATTTCCCAGGCTGGTATTGTGACAAGAGGTAACCTAAAACTGATTTATTTGATACTCACTCTATATGGTATTATCACTTCTTGCTTACTGTATGTAGCATGTCACAATGCATAAAATTCCCAGTTAACATGTCAACCATGTGATTAAGGAATCTTATGTTTTTTTTTATTTTGATCATTCATTTAAAAACACATGTCTTTTACATGTGTTAGGTTTATTTTATTTGCTTGAAACATTTCCAAACATCTCCAAGCTGAAACACGAGGTTTTATAAAGAAATTCTTAACCTCAAAAATTTGTGATAGCAGGAGAGCCAAGTAGCATGAAGCTGGAAACTGTTTAAGTGGTTCTAAAATACTAACAAGGGCAATCTAAACTTCTTTGGGGAGTCCAAATTGCAGTTGCTGAATTCGGTTTGCCAAGTGAAATTCAAGTTCTTTCCAATAACGAGCCCATTAGTCAGAAGCATGGGAACCGATAAAAGTATGTTTGTTTACAATTATTTATGAATAAACAACTATAGGTGCCATGCGTACATGCTCAACTGAAAGTAAAATGAGTACAGGTACATAACCAGTGCATAACACTCCTTCTTATTTTCAACGGATGGCGTATACAAAAACAACCTAGGACTATACTCAGTGCAACGTTACGCATAGGCCTACACTTGTAGTAAGAAAGTTACCCACCGCTTCCAAATTGTTGCCCAATATCATGAAAGATCTTCATAAAGGAGGATAATCTCACCTGATGTCCTAACCGGAATACGGGGAGAACGTTGCCTGACACAGTGAGGCAGCATAGGCTTAGACTATAGGTATGAATATGTACACTAAGGCCCCATAGCTACAGTATACATGGACATGGACATATTTTCCATATTCAATAAGGAATTATAAACCTATATCAAATGTATAAACCACTCATCATGTAAGGTTTAATTAACAACACTTGGTTATGTTGTCTTTACCCTTGGATGATAAAGTCTCGTTCAATTCTCCGATTTTAAATTTTATTTACTAAGCTTTAACAAGCAAAGTTTCTGTGTTGTACAAAATATTCTAAAATAATGTCAGTGCATGAGTATTTTTTTCATTCTTTACAGGAGATAACATACAATGAAATTGAGAAATATAGCTATCATTTTCTCATTTTCTATGTTGAAATGATGAACAACCCAGTGGGTTACCCTTTGTGCATATTCAATATATCACAAAAGAACTCAGATATAACTGTACAGCTGACCATACACCCTAAGGTATGTGCTTTTTCCTGATAAAAGCTAGATATAAAATGTATTTTTGGTTCCTTGTGTAACAAAGGAACCTATGCAGTCACCTTGGCGTATGTATGTGTGTGTGTGTGTGTGTATGTGTGTGTGTATGTGACGGATTGGAATGCGAGGTATGTGGTGCGATAACTCAATAACCGAGTGATCAATTTTTTTCAAACTTGGTATGTATGTAGATGTTGTGGAGTAGATGTGCCCTATTGTTTTTGGTGGAGGTCAAAGGTCACTGGTGATCACCAGAGGCCAAAAACTGAATTTCTGTTAGTAGCTGTAACTCAGTATCCGTTGTTCAAGCAGTGGCATCATTTTAGGATAAGTTAGATTGGTAGGAGGTGAAAATGTTGGTACATTAACCAAAATAATTGGAAAGGGTCAAAAGGTCAAAAAGTAATGTTTTATTGATATCTTGCCACTGAAACATTTTAGAGGGATGGTGTAATGGAGATTTGTGTTCGTCTAAGTGAAATGCACGTGATGACCCCCCTTGACCTCATTTGACCTTTTGACCTTTGTGACTTTTTTGTGACTTTTTTGTGACGTCAAGATTTGTCTTGATCAGACGAACCTAAAAGGCTATTACACTACCCTCCTACAATGTTTGTTACTTGAGTTACTGACATGTAAATGACAGGCTAGTGTGTACATGTAGGTCATATGTAGGCCTATTGCAATGCCAGGTATGCGGTGCAATTACTCAATAACCAAGTAACATAGTGGAAATAATGGAAAGTTTTGTTCGGCTAAGTAAAGTGCACGTGAAGACTCTTTGGGTCTTTGTTCAATTGGTTTAAAAGTCCAGCTGAAGTTTAATGCCTTTAGACAAATGCAATGTATAAAAGAAAAGAAGAATTATAACCCCCTCTCAGTCTAAAAGCAGTTTAGTTAACAATCAGGACAGTAATGCAATTATTATTAAAAACAACCTTTTCCTCACATACAGTATTGAATAAAGTTATTCACAGTGCAAGCTAAGATTCCAATTTCAATAGTAAAATATGAAAGCAGTTTCTTTTCTTTACCTCTGCTTTTACCCTAGGGACTACAATGCTGTTTCTAACACCCTCTTTAGGTTAAAAGGTCAAGTTGAAAGTCATTTATTAGATTCTACAGAGCTATGTTTGTTTCTTGGTCTTCTAGCCAAATTGTGAAGAAGTAATTGGTGGTAATAAATCACTATCGGGCTGCCTTTAGTAGCAGAATTGTGGGCTTTTCCTTATTTTTGCTTTTCAGGCAAACACATTGGGTAGTCTAAAGGACAACCATGACATAATTTCTAGTCATCCATCATAAATTTTGGTGGTCAGGAATGACCAGATGACTGTTAAATTTCTTTGGTGCAGAAGAGACTGTGTTTATTTAAAATCAGTTTTGATCTACTTTGACTGTATTTGACCTTTGTGACTTCTTTTTAAGGTCTGGATTTGAATTGTTGAGATTGACCAAAAAGGCAATTAACTAACCTCCTATACTACCCCAAACTCAAGTAAACGACATTTTAGTGAAAGGTGATGAATGTATTTGTCGCATGGAAGTGGGCAGTGTGCAGTGTGATAATTTGAAAAGTTTAGTGTTCCATTTCTCTCAAACGGCAAGTGCTTGTATGATTTTGAAATTTAATGTGCCCCTATGTTTTTGGGTGATGGCCAAAAGTCATTGGGGTTAAAGGTGCAAATTATGCCTTACCTTGGGACTGCCTTAATACAATATCATCTTTAATGCAAGGAACCATAGTGCCCTTGGGGTATTTTTAATGCACTTATTCTTTCTTTTCGATAGATATGATTTAAGAAGTTAGGGGTGAAATAAATCATATTTGCATGTTTTAGCTTTTGTCTTTTCATCGGCGGTACTCATACACACACATAACTGTGAATCATGTAAGATTAAGACTTTTTAACGAGAACTTTCATACTTTCATGAGAGGATTTCAACATAGCATGTTTTACTTGCAATGCAGTTTAAATACCAGTGCATCTGAGATAATGAATTTTTGTCCTCAGGATTCTAAGGTATCTTCAGTCCATAGTGTTTATTACGGTGCATGTTCTCAGTTGGTATCAATTACACACACTTGTTGGTTCAGTCCCTGTGGATCAGTATACAATTCTTGCACTGTTTTATATATCATTGCATGTTAAGGGACGTGACCTAAACATGCGCCACAGATCCGATAAAATGCATTTTAAGTTGATTTAGCATACAATTTTCTGGCAACCATGCTTCAAGTCCTCAGATGTAAACATGTTTCCACACTGATTGTGGGTAGTCATGGCATGGTCCTTAAATGGTCACCAATACAAAGACACATACACATATATGCATTTTTTTATATATAACACTAAGCTGCCATGTTGGGGAAAATCCTTTTCTGACAAGTGCTGTATATACACTTTATTTTAAAGTTCTCCCATTCCTCTGTGCAAAAGGATGTTTGCCAATTGGAAAACATTGAAGTGATTTTATATACTATACGTGTACAATGTGATTTGCCGATGCATGAATGTATTGCTATTAAAATGATGTGTCAAACATTAAGGCGAAACCGTTTCCCACTAATGTACAATCTCCCCTAAATGTATTGCTTTTATTTCTCCTACGGTTATTTTCAGTCGGAATGTTGGGCAAATATGTAGCTTACTTCCCTCCTTAATTTAATTCTTGAATTTATGCCTCAATTTTAAGTGGACAATGTAAAAAAATCAAACACAAGCCTATACAAGCACTGTAAATTATGGATACCTGGTCATTGAAATATAATGTATTTGTTTCCTTCTTTATTTGAAAAGGTTGAAGAGGAAAATTCCTTGCCGGCACAATCATTTACTCCAACTGTTTACTCTTGTAAGTCACTGAACACATACTGCCATCTATGGTCTTCGTCACTAAGTTAAAAAAGGTTATTTTTTTTTACCTAAAATGAACACCTGATCACAATGATAGGACTTTAATGACCTGGAACTATTACACTCAAATGCCTGTTCAAAGGTCATCTGGGGTCACCAGGGGCCAAAGTCTGAAAACCTTTTAGGTGTGATATTTCAAGATGTCTGTCTGTGCGTCTGTCTGTCTGTTTGTCTGCCTATTTACCTAATCTATCTGTCTGTCTGTCTGTCTGTCTGTCTGTCTGAATGTCTGTCTGAATGTCTGTCTGAATGTCTGTCTGCCTGTCTGTTTGTCTGTCTGCCTGTCTGCCTGCCTGCTCATCTAATATACCTATCTATATATCTGTCTGTCTGTCTGTCTGTCTCTCGGTCTGTCCATCTATCTGTCTACCTTTCTATCTGCCTATCTGTCTATCAGTCTATCGGTGTATCCGTCTATTGGTCCATCGGTCTATCTGTCTTTTGGTCTATCTGTCTTTCTGTCTATCTGTCCATTTTTTCCACCTGTCCATCTGTCCATCTGTTCATCTGTCCATCTGTTCATCTGTCCGTCTGTCGATCTGTCAATTGCTTTAATGGAGCTAATAGCTTATCCAGGGTTACTGGAGGTCAAAATGTTAATAGAAATCTTGTAAGGTATTAACCACATCTCAAGGTTGGAAACTTTGATTTCACATGCGATATGCCATGAAAAGACCTCGTAGAGAAAGGAACACCCTTAAAAACCGGATTTGTGGGTCTTTCGTCTGTTTTCAGCAGGATGTTTACACTGGAGTTTGCACCTCCAACACAGTTACAAAGATGCTTGTAAGCATTTTTAACAACCTTTGTGGACACACACTTCTTATCTGTGTGTAGGGAGTTTTTGTAGGGAAGGACAGTTGGCTGAATAGGAATAAGAACTCCAGACACGAAGTGAAAATCAAAATGCATGGCAGCTCAATTTGTGTCAAAATCTGTAAGAGGCAATTCTTGACATGTGAAAAGTTTGCAAACTTTTGAAAAATGATTCCTGATTATAGTCTCCTTAAACCACGCCTTTCTGAATATAACTGAATATTCAATGTATCACAAGAGTTATGTTTTAAAGTTGAGTGCATGTATACAGTTGCTGTGTAAGCACATGTATGATGGGGTTTGAAGTGTTGCATTGCTGATAGGTAGTAGTTTTATGGTAATATGACTTCCACACTTTCCCAAGGGTATGACTATGTAGGTTGATTACTAAGTTATCAAGTGGGCACACACTAAGAGTCTAGTAAGTCAAATGAGGTTTATACTCCTTTGTCAAGCATCAGTTGTAACCCCCAGTTTACGAGTTCACATGTGAACAGCAGCCCTTCTTCGGTATTCAAACAGTTATTTTAAACTACAGTATTTAAATGTGTTTTTGCAGCGCACTAGTGGTCATATTCCCAGGGACTGGAAAAGTGCAAATGTTTGCCCGATTTTTAAGAAAAGTGATAGCTCCCTCCCATCCAACTATCGCCCTGTCTCTCTGACTTGTATTTGCTGTAAATTATTGGAGCATATCATCTGCTCAAATTTGATGGATCACTACAAAGTGAATAATATCCTTTCTAAGAAGCAGCATGCTTTCAGAAAGAATCACAGTTGTGATACTTAGTTGGTGACTGTTATCAATGACTGGGCTCCGGCCTTGGATAATAACAAACAGGTTAACGTCTTTATATTAGACTTCGAGAAAGCTTTTGACACTGTTCCCCATGAACTCCTTAACGCGAAGTTATATTCTTTAGTGGTCTCTGGGCAAGTCATTAATTGGGTGGATAATTTTCTTTCTGATCGTTCTCAATCTGTTGTTGTAAATGGTACAAAATCAGCTCCTGCTCCGGTTCTTTCTGGTGTTCTGCAAGGGTCTGTTCTAGGACCAATTCTCTTTTTGTCATACAATAGCGATATTGTTGAGGCTGCTTCTTCTGATTCGAGACTTAAGAGTGTGATAGTTCGATAACCAAATGATGTCACACGAGCAGGCTGATTCTTTAGCAAATATATCTGGTTGTCTCGAGGACAATACCTGCATTGGAAATTCGGTTGTCCTCCCCAAAACTTGGTTGTCCCCCATGGCAAATATGTTTGTTAGCCATAACAGTACTTCTTAGTGATACAAAAGAAAAATAAAAACAACTGCCGTAAGCTGTGGCACTGTAGCAACTTAAAACTCTAGAGAAAGAGCAAAAGAGACTCATTTGGATGATTTCATGCCTTATGACACACATTTCACTAAGACTATTTGGGTGATATGTCTTTGTTCAATTAGTATAAAAATCCAGCTGAAGTTTAACGCCGTTAGACAAATACAATGTATAAACGAAAAAGAGAATTATAAGCCACTCGCAGTATGAAAACAGTTTAGGTAACAAACAGGACATTAATGCAATTTTTAATAAAAAGAAAAAACCTTTTCCTCATATACAGTATATAATAAAGTTATTTGCAATGCAAGCTCTGGCTTCATTTTTTTTTTAATATTGTGTATACATATCATCACAATAGGAAAATATGAAAGCAGTTTCTCTTCTTTCCCTCTGCTTTCACCCTAGGGACTACAATGGCTTCCTAACACCCTCTTTAGGTGAAAAGGTCAAGGTGAAAGTCATTTATTAGATTTTTCAGATATGTTTGTTTCTTGGTCTTCTAGCCAAATTGTGAAGTAGAAATTGGTGGTAATAAATCACTCTCAGGCTGCCTTTAGTAGCAGACTTGTAGGCTTTTCCTTATTTTTGTTTTTGCGGCAAACACATTAGGTAGTCTAAAGGACAACCATGACATAATTTGTAGTCATCCAACATAAATTTTGGTGGTCAGGAATGACCAGATGACTGCTAACTTTCTTCGGTTCAAAAGGGACATCGTTTATTTAAAATCAGTTTTGACCTACTTTGACTTCTTTGAAAGGTCTGGATTTGAATTGGTGAGACTGACAAAGGCAATTCACTACCCTCCTATACTACCCCAAACTCAAGTAAATGACATTTTAGTGAAAGGTGATGAGTGTGTGTATTTGTGCATGGAAGTGGGCAGTGTGCAGTGTGATAATATGTTCCATTTCTCTCAAACTGCAAGTGATTGTATGATTTTGAAATTTAATGTGCCCCTATGTTTTTAGGTGATGGCCAAAAGTCATTGGGGTTAAAGGTACAGATTATGCCTTAATTTGCAACTACCATAGAACAATGTTATCTTAAATGCAAGGAACCATATATTGCCCTTGGGCTGTTTTTGTCACTGTGTTAAAGGAAATTGAAGTAGAATTATCCACTGAGGATTCTTTAGTAGTCTTTGTTATTCAAAGGGACTGTCTTAGTATTTTGCCAATAATTTAGGCTGACCGAACAGTGCAGGGTATATTTGCCTTTTATGAAACAACTTTTATCACTTAAGGAGGAATGTTTGTTTCTACGAATTTATAATGTAAAAATCTTCTTTTTCATTGTACTTTAGTGACAGTTACCAAGGCTGGAGGAAGACTTGTGATCCCTGACACAGGTGTTTCTCTATCCATTCTTCCAGATGCAATCCCCCCAGAACAGGAAGGTTGTGATATACATATGAGTTTAACTCCCAGTAGAATTTTTGAAGGACAAGTAAAGTCTTTCTGTTCAAGTTCATGTACAGCCGTAGAAATCAGTCCCTGTGGAATTGAATTAAACTATCCAGCACAGCTCATTTTGCCACATTGCCTCTCATTTGATGCTAACCAGAAGAATGAAAACAGTGTTAAGATCTCCACTAATCTAGAAAATGGTAAAGACCTTTCATTTAAAAATTTCGTCTTTCATTAAAACTTGGTATGTTCAAAATTGCTTGAATAATGATTGAATTGAATTGAATGACTAGTCAATGCGTTATTTATTCTCTGTTCCGACCTTTCTGAGCTTCACTCTGTACTATGAAAATGCCTGTGTTGTTAAACCTTTACCTTGAACTGCTTGTAAGTTTATTAAAAGCATTTGTTAGGAACTTTTTGTTTTCATTTTGTTGATTCAGGAAGCCCATCTCCATGGAAGATACGGTCTGATATAAAATATGAACTGAAGGAAGATACTTGCATCTTACAACTGAATACATTATGTTGTGTAAAATATTCCATTGATGACACAATAGTCAAAGCCAAGAGACTTGCAGTGTACACCGCAGCAAAAACAATCAAACAGAAAGACAGACTTGCTGAAATAGAAGTTGGATATTTCTCCGATATTCCTTCAGGAGGGGAGGTAAACATCACAAAGATTAAGTTGATTCCTTTTAAAACTTATTTGTCTCAATAACTTCTCTTATTTAATAAGAAACACAAATACCGTTAAAATGTGTGTTTATTTCTGAGATATCCCACCAAATTTAGGTTTTCTTTAGACGGCTAGAGCGCCATTTGTTCTGGTTTTGTCGTGGTAAGGACAATGTAGTTACTTTCTATTTTTACTCTGAGAGTGCATGTTAGTTCATGTAAGTAATTGTAAAATGTTTCTCATTTTGTTTAGCTACTGCAATTGAACCCACCCTTTCGTTTAAATTTAAAGAGGGGTTTCTTTTGCATGAAGGAAGAAGCCAGCCCACTGCAGGTATCACTGGAGAGTGTCCGCCCAACACGATGGACATGTTGGGTTCCTACAGAAAAGTCACAGGTGATTTTTTATTGTAAATTTAAGCCCAGAGAGGAAAAGAAAGGTAAACCACATGATTTGTCAACTTTTGAAATACCAGAATCAATATTTGATGTTTGGTTTAGCGGTTGTGCTTTGGTGTAATTCCAAATAACTCATTTCACCTTCTAACCGCCTCATCCATACACCTTTTTTTCATAAATGTTGATATGTTGCAGCATAAGAACATTCTTGACCTGCCATATCATTTGACGACAACAGGACGGTAAGAGTGAACATTTGTTTTTATTGTTCCTGCAAGAATGTTGACTTATATGCTGACAGATGATTCAAGGTGTAAATTATTCCTAATTTGTTTCAAAAACTATCAGGGAGAAAATTGTTGGGTAGCATTCAAAAAGAATGTTAAAAACAAAAATTGATTCAATGAAACAGGATAAAGACATTCACATCTCATTGTCAGAATATCATATCATGTCCTCCTTGCTGAACACATAAAGGCTGTGGTTTTCTTCCCATGAAAAATCGATCTAATGAAAATCACTTATCCTTTTCTGTCCTATATTCGGGACTAATTGGCCTAGCTAGACAGTTTCAATTGAAAAATGACAAATTTATCTTTAGCTGATCTTCAGATTTCATCGAGTTTACTGTGTCAAAAACTGTGACGAAGAAGATTCGATGCTTTACCAAGTCTGTTGGTAATTTAAGCCATGTGAGCTCCATGTACTGTCAGTTAAATGTAGATCAGTAGTGATTTCTGTGAGAGTTACTCCTCATGCTAATGACGGAACAATAACTCAAAGAATTTTCTGTTCCAGTGTTTACCCAGCATGGTACAACAGGGGTTTTGAATTGTGCAATCACCAATTTCAGCAATATGACTATACGGACTAACTTGGTATGGTGCTTCGTCTCTGATATTAAGCTACGTTTGCAATTAACCACTATTTAAAATAGCTAGACCAGTATAGAAACCAATATGTAAAACATAGTTTCAAAAGATAATGAAGGAGACAAATTCAAATTCCAAAAATCATGATTTAAAAGATTTTTCACCCTTTAACCGCTGCGCTAATGTGTCTACTTTATGTGATTTTATTAAAAATTTGAAAAAAAAAAAAACCTCTCATGACTGCAAAAGGATACCTTGAACGCATAACTTTCTGATTGAGACATAAAAGAACAGCACTTAGGCAGAGTGTGTCTTGTCCAAGCTACCAAGACCTTTGGAATATTCCTAAGGTCTTAATGTGGATGCGACTGCCCCAGAGTGAATATCGCTAAACGGGTAAGGCATCATATTCAGTGTTATGGCAGTAACTGCTAAGAGGTTATTCAGGATTAACTTTTTCTTTATAGGTAATGTTTTTCTAGTCCGTCACCTGTCCAATATACTGAAACCTTTTAAATGCTTCGCCTTTTCCTAGGAAATTCCTTTCAGTATCATTGCGTCATCGAAGGAACACAGCCATCTGTATGTGCTTCAAACTAATGATAGTAAGCTGGGTAGTATTTACTGTAAATTTTTGGCATCACAGAAGGATGGTTCAATTGATTTATCGGCACGCCTTATACCACAGGTAAGGAATGAAATTCAAAGATATAGTAAGACCATAGAAGTCAGGGTATGAAAGCATAGAAAGCATGGTAGTCAGGGTATAAAAAAAAAAAAAACTCACAAGCTCCAATAAATGTAGTCCTTTAAAAATTTTGTATACTGACTATTTTAAATATAATAGTGGGCAAGTCCAAGCTATTCCACGTGTTTCGTATGGGACAATTAGAGATTTCAGACCTCCATAACTTTGACTGAGTAACCTTTAATTGAATTTTTATGATCTAGTTTGCTATGTATAACAACTAATTCTATTGTTGAGAAAATTCAGCTCAATCAATTCAATTTTGAAGATGTAGGGCTCATTAATGTACTGTGTTTCGTATGGGACCAGAGAAAATGTCATTTTTTTACCTTAAGTAGTTGTTCTCAAATTTCTCTGAAAATATAAGTCAGGAGTTAGTTTAAACAACATTTGTTATAGAGACAACTGTTTTGGACATGTAGGTAAAAGTTTTTTCAGGAAAAGTTTGAGTGGGTGGTGGTGTACTTTTGAAATGTTTTAAAAATGTGGTGTTTCGTATGGGACAGTTTCGTATGGGACATTTTGTCCTTCATACACTACAATGTATTTCTTAATTTAATATCCCAGCACCAAAACAGAAATCTTCATTGCCTCTCCCCCCAAAAACAAATTGTGTTGGTATTTATTATTTTATGAAGAAAAAAGGATTTAAAGCAACATAGCAAAATGACTGCCTATTGTAGTTATCTGCTTCACTGCATACAGTGCGTACAGTATACTTCCAATGAACACCATGCATGTGCATGCTGATGGTCCATAGGTATGAGACTATGAGTGTGTGAGAATGGGGGGGGGGGGGGGGGGGGTTAGATATACTGTAGATTGTGGGGAAAAGGATTTGGTTTGCCTCTCTTACTGAACCATCTGTGAGGGACAAGGTGACAGCCCAGGCTCTCATAATGTTTTCATAGACCGTGTCTACTGTACAATGTTGATTTGTGTCTGCATTAGCCAGCAATACTGTAGGTTGGCTTAACATATTGGTAAAGGAACTGGTTTAATATTTTTGTTAGTAGGACTGAAAAAGAGACTTAATACTAGCTCCAAAAGAAACCATGAGCCTAGATATTCATAGCTAGTACTGTGAGAAATAGTAGCATCACCACAGTTTAATGTTGTTATTAAGGATCCATTGCTGTGGAGTATTTTGTCCTTAACAAAACGCAAATGTCCTATACGAAACAAATAATTAATTAGGTATAGAAAATGAACAAAGAAATATTATGAAGACCTAAGTGATTTAATGAGATGATTGTCTTGTAAATTGTTGGTTCTAAGTAAATTAAAAAAGAAAAAAAAAAAAATACAACTCTTTGTTTGGGATTGGAATGTTGTCTAAATATGTTTCGTATGGGACTATGACCTTAGGCAGTACTCTAATTAGCATAATTAATTACATTTTCCCTAAAGTTTAAGCATAATTTGAAACTCTGTGTTGAGTTACATAGGTCCATGAAAAAAATGTATTAAATGTACTTCTTCAGTGGTTAGAATCAACTAGCTGTGGAATATTTTGTCCCATACGAAACAGAAATGTCCCATACGAAACAAATAATTAATTTGCTATAAAAAATTAACAAAGAAAAATTATGATGCAAAAAGTGATTACATAAGATAACTGTCTTGTAAATTAGAGGTTCTGAGAAAATTAAAATAAAAAATTCACAACTCTTTGTGTGGGGTTTAAAAAAGTGACAGATGACCTTAGGCAGCAGCCTAATTAGCATAATTAATTACATATTTTCTAACTTTTCAACTTTATTTGAAAGTCTGTGTTTAGTTACATATGTCCATGAAGAAAAATTATATTCAATGTTTTTCTTCAGTTAGTTACATCCATTAATAGATGTCCCATACGAAACACCCATAATATGTTAATTATGCAAATTAGGTGTTATTACTCACCTGAATTACAGATTTTTCAAAAGAAAAATGTGCCATAACTTAATTTGAACTGTAGGCTTCATGATGATACCAAATACCTATTCATAGTAGCAGTTTCATATTTTGTCTTTTGAGGGGACCTTAGCTTGGACTTGCCCTAGTCTGTTTAAATTGAACATAATTTGTGTAACTGTGACCACTCTGCTAACGAACACCAGCGAATCCAAAATAAAGACCAGGATTACTTCTGACTGCACCTACAGTATATTGTAGTATGAGCCTCATGCCGGAAACCCTTAGTTAAGTAAAGTGTTAGTTCAATACCATCAAATAGACAACATGTCCACTGCACATTTGCCGTTGGTGTCAAACTGCAACGGACATTCACATATGCGACGACACTGACTTTCTGGATATGGATGAAGCGGCAAGAATGCATGCAAGTTTCTATCCTCATGATCTGTCTGGTACAATTGTGTTCACGTTTTACTTAAACTATATATGACATTGATGTTTCATAGTGGAATGTGCCTTAATTTTCTTTCCTTGCAACCTCAATAGGCAGAGAAGTCAACATATGTAATTGCAAATGTTTTTGTCTCCCTAAAAAGTACCGAAACCTTCCAAAAACTGAAGTTCATGTTGTAGACATGCACTGACATCATTGAAGGAATACAAAAAAAAAAAAAAATACAAAAGATTGTTAATTCGCCATTTTAATACAACTAGTCCCTGCTGTCTAAAGAACTGGATAAAGACAATGAAATGTTTAAGTAGGGGAGGATGGAAGCTCTCCAAAGTAAATAAAAGTGCTTCCAGTTGGTTTAGTCAAAAGGGCAGTTTCGATATGGGAATTGCCGATATACAACACACAGTAGTATCCAAAACTGGTAGTCTTGTTTGCGAGAATTTCACTGTAAAATTTATCGATGGATGAAAAGAATGGATAAATTCTTAAGCAAAACAAGCTCTGCATAAATGTGTGGTCAAGTAAAAAAAAATGTCATCAAGGTAGCTGACATAAAAGAAAGGTTTCTTTGGGAAAGAATGTAGTAGTGATCTTTCTAAAGAGGCCATGAAAATATTTACAAGGCTATAGGCCGTCTTGCTGCCAATGAGGTAACCACTTGTTTTAAATATTGTTGGGTGAAGTTCTCCCCTGTTACGTAAGATGAGTCATAGGAACACATCTCCTGTTATGCTTACAATTAGTTGCCCGTGCTTTATAACATCGGCCTCAATAACTCAGTGGTCAGAGCATCCGCCTTGTAAGCGGGAGGTCGTTGGTTTGAAACCTGCTTGAGGCTTACTTTTCCATTCAAAAGATACCCTATTTCAGTATAAGGCAATGCCTGTGTTTGAGGAAAAAATGACCTAAGGTCTTCATGCGACTATTTAATACCACAATGGTTCACTTTTTCATATAATGGCCACGTCACTCGACTTGCTAAATTTAACAAGGGGTGCGTTCCTAGACTCCTCTGTATGTACAATATATGTTGGGATATGTAGTAGCAGAACTTTTCTGGGTTCCAATAGCTTTCCTCTCCAGCATCCTAGCAAAAGCCCCTTTGAAATGAATCCCTAAAATTTTGTTTGATTTTACTTTTTTCTTTCCAAATTTTTAGACAGATTATTCCAACGGAAATGAAAAAAGGTTACAAGAGGAGGCTAGTGCAGATTCTATGATAGCTGTATTTCAGGTTTTGAGTTCTATGTTATTTTTTATTAAAGCAGTTTGTAATTTTTTTCAAGCAAGACCACATAATATTTTATATGGGGAATTATCTTAACGTTGACTCACTTATTTAATATGTGTCACTGAAGAGCCATCTGTGTAAAAGGGGTTTTCAATCATGTCAAATACTGAAATGTGGAAAACATTGTTTAAACTCTCGGAAGTACGTTTCAATTGTATATGGCGTTTCTAGATGAAAATAGCCGTATTAGATTCAGGTAACGTTTCCGTTAGGTTTGTCATTTTCACAGCAACAATTCCATCGATAATTCACATTTCAAACGTATTGTAGCTCCTTGTGTAATTCCTTATTAAAAGCAGGCAATAAATATGGTTGTTATGCAATGTGTTTGTTCGTTCGGGTGTATGTTTGGATTTTTTGTTACACTGCTTAACCATACAACATCTCAAGATAGCAATGCATCTCAAATACGATATAAAGACTTGTTATGCCGAGAAAAAGAACTCATTGTTTATGATGAAGGTCAAAGAGTTGAAATCATTTGAATTTCAAAATCAAAAGTCTTAGAATATATCTCAGGGTAGAAATGACTGACATGAATTTGGTATCCATACTTTCCTTGTGAAGAGAAAGACACATAAAGGTTCTGGTAAAAGTCAAAGATCATTTCATGTTACCAGCCCTGTTAAGATAAAATAATAAGTGACTTTTTTCATATTTAGTGGAAACATTCATCATGTTAAGAGAAAGAGATGTCTTTGGTCACTGTAAGGTCAAAGGAAAATTTAAAGGAGCTTATTGCGTTTGTTTAATATTTTCCGCATTTCAGGTATCTAGGCACGTCGGTACCTTGCTGAAGATTACATAGTATCTCTCAATTTACAACTTTTAATCAACAAGCTCTAATTACCCAGTAATCAACGTTAAAATTAGAATCGAAAAATTTGTTCACCCAAACAATTTTGCATGCAAACCTCTCCTTCCTTATTTCATTTTCTCCGGTCATCCAATGAAATTGGTCATACTAATGACGTCACACAATGACAAATTGTCACTGAATTGTCACTGAATACACCATACTGCACGAACATGTGTACTGCTTCTGCACACTGTGAACTACATTTTTTATCGTACTTTTGAAAATGCTCAGTAAATGAGCTGACTGTCTGAGAAAATGCTAAGTATAATGGATTGCGGAAATCTAAAGTGTCTGTAGGCAAATGAGAAACATCGAGTCTGATCGGGTTTGCCCCAGAAAACGTCAACATTTACTGTAACGTTAGGCCTAACAGTACTGTAACCGTTGGACCCTCCTGTGGTAAGCCAGTGTAGCCTAAGCCCTATTAACGTTACTGTAAACCGAACAACTAACGTTATAGAATGATGTATCCTGCACGTAGCAATCAGCTGTTGCCTCTCTCGAAATAATAAATTCGAACCTCGGGAAAACGTTAGCCTTAAACTAATAGCAGAAAGAAGGGAAGTAGTGTTACGAACCTGAGATGATGCCGACTCCATTCCGTGGGCAGAACGGTCTAGCGTTTGAGCCTAAAGTTTCGATGAAGTAAAACACTGTGCAAAGGCTAAAATAATTAATGAATCTTCGTGGGCAATAGTCAGCTATTAGACAATGTACAATAACACACTGCATATACTATTTTTGCATCACGTTCAACAAACACACGGGACCTACCATACCGGCTCAAGGTGACCTTTGACATAGTATTCATATTCAATACAAGAATGTGGGCGGGGCTTATCGTTTGATAATGAGCATTTATTTTAGGAAAACTGTACTTCTTTTTGCTAAAATTTTTACAACATTGAGAACTTTTTTTCCAAAGTATGTTGTTTTTAGAATTGTAACAGAGTAGCAGAAGCAACAAAGGGGTTCTAGCATCGAAATAAGAGGATTTATAAATGCAATAAGCCCCTTCAAGAGTTCTGAAGCTGGCTTTGTGTTGGTGGAATTTAAATGACATTTCTCAAGAAGCAACGATAGATACATTTAACTTTATTAAAGCAAGGTACTACATCACTCAGAACCTCTGGTCTCACTTTTAATTGTGTTCCACTAAATCCGCAAATCGCCCAATTTAAAAGCTTTATTGCGTTTCAGAGATTATTTGAAATCTGAAAGTGTCGCAAAGAAAACAAATCATTAGGATTCTCTTAAAAATTAACTTAAAACTGTACACAGTATAGGGTGATAATATTCAACCATTGAAGCTTTTCTTAATACATGTTAATGTGCTTGTCTTGGAAATCACATTTTTTTTTTTTTTTTTACAATCTGGTCAGAAACAGATGTTGTTTGATAGTACAACTAAAATGGTAACAAATACCACCTTTGCCTTCTACACTATAAAGAAATCTTTGAATATTTACCTTTCACAATGAATATATGGGATTACTTTATAAAATGCTTGCTATAATGGCGCAATGTCACAGTTGGTGCTTAGTCTTCATATATTTTATAAGCCAATTTTTAAATACATTTGGAGTAATGTCTTAATATGGTATTATTGGTATCCGTTCATTTTTTAAGAAGGATTGAATATTGGAATTACGTTCCCCACGAATGTATTAACGCCAATACCTCTTGAGAAAACAATTGATATTGAAATAACTTATTTTTTTTAAAGTTCATAGTCGAATGGGTTGCCTTTTGGTTAGCCATGTCAGGGTGAGGGCAGCTCCATCATTCAGCGTGAGGGTGACTCCATCACTGAAAAACTGATCAAATTAAGTTTGCATTTACAAGTGTATTTATAGTTGAATGATTATATTGGGAATATTTTTGTTATACTCATTTCTTCATTTTAAATATCATACGGTGTCTTTCTACAGGATTTGTCAGCAAACCTTGGTGATGAATGGCTAGATGTCGGCAGAAATCTGGGATTGAAAGATGCAGAACTTAGTCATATTAAAGCAGACAATCCAAATAGGAGAAAGGAGACCATTTACCAAATGTTGCTCTACTGGAAACGAACCCGAGGCTCAACAGCTACACACTATGATTTAATCAAAGCTTTAGACCAATCAAATAGAAAAGACTTGGCAGGGAATGTTTTACAAGATGCAAGCTGAACTCTTCATTTAAATAGTGATCACCGATGGCTACCATTAATGAAACAGTTCATTCTGATGTATCCAGCAATTCATAAAGTTAATATGCAAGCTGAAGTCGTGATCTAAACAGCCATGATCATTAGCTAGCATCGGTGGACAGCCCGCTGCTGCTGATATTTCCAGTAACTGTGTGAATTAAGATGCAAGGAAAACTCATGATGTAAATAAACATCTTTACTGGGTTTCGTTATTAATCGCTTCTTTGCTGCTTTTTCCTGCAAATCTGAATATTAAGGAAATCAAACGCTGCAATGTAGCAAGTACCGTGATGGGTCTATGTTCTCCCTAATCTGGAATTAATTAGGCTTCGTGATCTGTGATTTTTATTTTATCAATAAGGAAGGTCTTTTGTGGTAGCGTTGCTAAATTTTTTATTTCATGGCTTGAAAAGAAATGAAAAAGGCATTAAATACGAAAATGTAGGTATGATGCTCACAAAATGGTTTTATCTCAAGGTAAAATGTTTTAAACAACCGTTCCTGTAAAAAAATCACTTCACAAAAACCACTGGTGATGTGACTCTATGGGATGTGGAACGTTCTTGACCCTAAACTCAATGCAGTATAGACATGTGCTGATATGGCTAACAGAACGTATGAGTTCATACAAAAAACGTAGAGTTTGTTTAGAATATTTATGTATGTGTTTGTACAGTTTATATTGACTGCCAGTACACGAGGTTATCAAAATGCGTGTTATTTGTTGTAAAAGTCTGGCAGGCAAAAAAATGTGCTAAACTAAACCTTAATATGACCACGTCCGAAAAGTTTACATTTAAATACGTCTTCAAACTCATAGCTCTTTGCCAAGCCAATACTTGTTGATCATATTCCTTCTTTTACATTTACTCTTTATCACTTTTCTTATATACCATAACCCACTATTAACGACGTTTTCTAACTTGTTATTTGCTTACCGTGTCAAGTTCTACAGCCATGAACGAGATTATAATCCTTTTTGGTGGCTAGTACAACGAAGCGTAAAAGGGTAACTTAACTGGGTGCAAACATGACAGACAGACATTAATTCTTTTGAAACCTGCACATTTGTATACCACTGAGAATTTCCAACCACTCCATCTAGCTAGTTGGTCGTCTGTATTCTCATCTGTTAACCATCCTCGTCTGTTAACTCATTGTGCATTAGTACTGACAAACAATCAACTTTACCACAGAACAAAAAAATTGAAAGTAAAAGATATTTTTACGTAAACATGGTCAAATTAACCTTAAATAATCTTTCATTTTTTAAACAAAACATCTGGTTGGGATGGATTTGAATTCATGGTTTTAAATTACCACTGAAATGTCAGAAAAAATGATACGAGAAAGAAACTTTTTGGAAGACAGAAGCATCAATACGATTCAGTGTTCAATAAAATTTCATGTGGTGTACCACAGGGTTCAATTCTTGGACCAAAGTTATTTATCTTGTATATAAATGATGTATGTAATGTTTCAGACATACTCCAGTTTGTAATATTTACAGATGACACCAATATTTTTACTCACATTTTAACTTAAGTACTCTATACAAGAGTGTCACTAGTGAGTTGTCTAAGCTTTACAATTGGTTTTCAATAAACAAATTAAATTTAGGGAAAAACAAATTATATGTTATTTATTAATAAGATAATAGGCAATTCTAATTTTGAAGTTAAGATAAATGATATACACATCAATGAGGTAACCTGTACAAAATTTCTTGGTGTTTTTATTGATAAGAAACTCACCTGGAAGAACATGTTTCTTATGGATGTAATAAACTCTCAAAAAATATTGGTATCCTTCACAAAGTCAGCAACCTCTTTAGTTCAAATGGGTTATATAGTACCTTATATCACTCGTTATTCTTACCATACTTGAATATATACAAAAGCAATCTAACACCAGTATTTTTAAAACAAAAGAAAATTATAAGAATCGCTTGTCATGCAAAGTTATTAACCCACATGTATGTTTTGTTTCAAAAGTTAAAGGTCATGACATTATTTTAGTTTATCAAGTATAGAACGGTGTCTTCATGTATAAGGCGTATTATACTTCATAGCCTAGACACATTCAAAATTGTTTCTCTTTCTTGTCAAACAACTATAATACCAAGCAAACTGGGAATTAATGTCTGTCTGTCATGTTTGCACCCAGTTAAGTTACCCTTTTACGCTTCGTTGTACTAGCCACCAAAAATGAATGCGTGGACAAATGTAACAAGGGGTACAGAAAGTGAATAACACGGCAAACAGAATGAATGAAAGAGGAATGCATAATTATTGTTCTTGTATCATCTCAATATATCTGATATGTATTACCATTTTGCATAGGCTGAATTTTTCCTTTTTAGTTGAGAAATTGCAAACATGAGATCCATATTTTAAGGCTGAATACATTAACATAGAACACGCGGGAAGTGCCGTTTCCGGCCACGTGGGGGGTCTGTAAAGTCAAAAATTTTCTTGTACGCTCCGTGCCAACTGATGGTGGCGCCCCGCTTAGATAGTCCTGCTGGCACTCCCCCCCCCCCCCCCCCCCAATAATTTTTTCCGTTCCGCCGCGCCTGGCTTAGCATTTTAACTTGGCCTATTGTTGACCTATCGAAGGCAGGCAAGGAATCCATGTGACAGTGACGTTGTGTGTGAGTGTGTGTGTGTGTGTGTGAGTAACACACTTTGCTTGTTTGCATGATATCTCATGAGCAGTAACTTGCATGTTCTTCGTACTTGGCATGTTAAAAAACATATTGAGATGATTCATTTTGTCTGTGCTGGAGGTAAAAGGTAATATGGGGTCACCAAAAGTTGAATTCTGAAAGCATTGTTTACACGCTATATCAAGAAGGTTAATCTGTACCTATCTTTGTGCCGTGGGGCAGGATTACCGCAGATACTTTAGAGCATTGCCCTGTAAGGTTTCTAAAACCGAAAACTTAAAGACGGGTATCCAGGAGGGAACTGATGGGGGGGGGGGGGGAGATGATAACAAGAGAAAATAAATGAAAAAAGAAAAGGAAGGTGCAATTGAGTCAACATAAATGTAGGGCCTACTGAATCGATTTTGAAGGTTATTCGAGGTTTTACGATCAGTGGCGGCGGAAGTATAAAAATTTAGGGGGGGGGGGCAATCAGTGAACAAGATGGAATGGTTAGACTCGTGAACGAACCCTATGTGCACGTAGCGCACATCACGAGCGTGAAGCGTGAAGTCTCACTGGCGTGGGTCCAGGACCTGCCTTAGGGCCCTGGAAGCTCTGAGATTCTACAAGCTCTCTCGTGCAATCTAAGCCGTTTTTGGAACATTTTACGGTGAATTCAATGAACAAAACTGTGCGAAATATTTGCGTTCACAGATAGCTTATATGCTATTTCTTGGACATTAACAGTTGCGTTGTTATGTTTGTAATTTTGGTTTTGTTAAAATCATTTTTCAAATCCAAAGGAAAAGAGGCGCAGTTACCTAAGTACTCTAAAACCAGTTGCCCCCCCCCCCCCCCCTGTACTCGCCCTTGGTTTGGTACTGCACCTGTAAGTTTGTTTTGATTTTGTATTTTAATTGAAGGTCTATTTCTTGAAATTCTTGTACTTTCACAGGGATTCATTTCAACATTCAATCTGGTGTAAATTCATTAATATCTACCTTCTGAATCTGCCTATGCAGACCTATCTGATCAGGATGAGTCCGAACTTCTGAACAATGTGTAGGCGACCTCGGTATAATACCGGGGTAGCTTACTCTTCCAAAGTTACAACCGGACGGTCATGTACGTACGCACACGTCATGCGAACGGGGCTACCAGTCGGCGATTTTCCCTTAGATGATACGTTTCACTCATTTTTGGCGGATTCCGGATTCCAATCTGTTAAAATAACTAGGTTTGTGGTTGAGGTTCTTGGCAATCACATTTCAAAGTTAGGTCGCAGGTTTCTGTAGGTTTCGACTGTTTGTGACCTTTTATTGCAATAGCATAGTCTAATCTAGATCGTGTTTATTATTATTTCTTCAAAATAATACACCTCCAGATCATGGGGGAGGGGTGATTACATAGGTCATTCCCAAGTCAAATATCGTGGGGATATATCGCATTATCCCCCTCCCCGGCGCGATTTACGCCTATGGGGACGGTCACAGTAGAATCTCATAAATGGAAACTGCTGCGATAGCCGTCTTATGAACACTGCCTTTGAGTGCAGTCCCCCTGTCTTTTGCTGACTGAACCATAGCCAGTACAATTAAACTAGGCTTATTTAATTATGAGTATGACTTTTTACCACTTTATTTTGGAAATCAGCCTATACTCTCTGAATCAAATGAGACGCAGAAATGACAGGATAGATACAAGTTCAGTACAATGAACAGCTTTTATTTCTCATTTTTCTTGCAGACCAGCACAATGGCAGAACATAGGCTTAGTTAATTTTGGCTGCTCTGTTCGGTGGTGGGTAAACTATAGTCTAAACTTTGAATTGGTTCAAGGCTCCCAAGTTTCTTTTACTTGTTCTCTGATTTTTTTTGGGGGGGTGGGGGGGGACGCAAGAATTTTAGGGGGGAGGCGTCCCCTGGCTAAGAAATTTAGGGGGGACGTGCCCCCCCCCCCCCCGCTTCCGCCGCCAGTGTTTACGATGATGGAAACGACCTAAGCCTAAAAACCAGTAGTGACGTCACGGAAAAAATGTTTATACCTATGGAAAGATCATGACAGTGCGCATCTGTTTTATAAACATGGTATTGATCGCAACAAAAAAAGCGACTGAATTGTTAAAGATTAAAAGGTTACCACACCAGGGACAGCTAGGGTTGGGCCAACTAGGGTTAGCCGAAATTTTGAATTTGGGACTGAAAATAAACTTTACGGAGCGTCTTTGCCCAGGTCTGGAGGCTTCACTTGGTGAAATTTCGAGCTTTTAAGCTTAGTTGAAAAATTGGACGTTCAATTTGACCTGGCCTTGACTTCCTATTAAGGAAATTTTGCGTTATGCAAAGGGTCTTGTCACGCTCTACACTAGGTCAAAAATTCAACTTTGTCTTACAACTCCCGATGTTTCAGATTTGATCGAAATTAAGCAAATAGCACCTTTAGGACCCCGTAACTCCGCGAATTTTAAATGTTAGAGACAAAACACTTTAAACATATTATTTAGCCAGGGCAAAGCTACTTCCAAAATATTACGTTTTAACAGCTAACACAACAGTTATACGTTATGGTTACTCTTTGAAGTATCGTTTATTGCTTTTACTGGACGAATCCGCATGTGAAGTCCTCATAGGCACATCTTTTCCATTCTAAATGTGTACCAATTTCCATACTTGTGTCATAAAAAGCAAAAACCTCCAATAATAGTGCTATCATCTGCTGTAGAATATATTAATAAGTTAGTTTCCGTTTTATCTAATGTTTGGTTAAAAGTTGGGTAAATTCTGGGTTAACAGTTTTAGAATCAACATTTTACCTGTAGCCATTTCATGCTTCTTATTACTTCGAATAACGGAAAAATAGCTGCATAATCTGAAACATGCTTTCATCATCGTTGGCATATAAAACAGAGGAATACTTGATCGTTCTATTTGCCATGAAATCAAGGCATTACTGCTACGGCAATCCTTGATATTTCAACTTTCCTTCACGTTTAAATGCCAGGGTATTACTCAGAGTTATACACCATTATCCGTCAATATACGCTGTGTGGAATGCGAGGAAACTGCTGCAACACTGTTCTTAGCGTTATTGGTGTCAAGAATAGGCAGTGTATAAATGTAAAGACAAAGCGTCGATATGTATTCGTTAATATGGACGGGTGCTTTTAGACTTAATTTGGGGCAAATACAGATATACGCTGACAAACTACCAATCTCATATATATTCAAAGAAGTTGGTGTTTGTAACATGTATGCGACCTGAGTTACTTCTATGGAGTGTTATGGACCAGTTTGATACTAATTGGTTGGATCACCGTAGATTATTGTTTACCACTGTTAGGGGTAAAGAGACAGTGCCGCATCTTGGAGCAATATTTTACACTGCGCGCTTATATTACCCAACAAAATTTATTTATAACTTTAGATAATAACACGGTAAGAACTATTTTCACATTATATTATTTAGAAAATATCTCTCTTCCCTTAAAATATTCCATTTTTACCCTTAATTTTTGCACATTTTATTCAAATTTTGGCAGATTTGTAAAGAGGACAGGTTTTGAATGTTTTGTTTTTGAGCTTTATTGTATTTCCGTCAATGAGATGCCAATATTTAAATCATGAAAAAATTGCAACAATCACATTGCTTAAATATCTTTCAGTTTCTTTGAAAGTTTTTATAAATTACCTTTAAATCACACTTTTTGTTTTTTTCTTTTTCAAGATAAAAGCAAAACCTCATGACAAACAATAGAGGTAGAAAATAAATGGCACTTCATGAAAAATTCCATTCCATTCCATTTCTCGTATATTTGACTTTTTCATGAAGAAATCAATTAATACATCAGTTTAAACTATTTTTATTTACAAAATTGTTTAAAGATAAGGAGCAGTCCCCCAAAAATTTATTTGAAGGAAATGCTAAATAACACAATTTACGTCTTAGTTCTCTTCAAAGTATATTTCTTTCATTACATTTTATGACTCTACTTCTGCTTATTCATGGTAAACCAAGCAGTTACTTCCAGTAAATTTCTAATTTGAAGAGAAAAAATGTTGTCACATGACTGTTAACAGCCAATCACGAAACTGGACAGTCTAATACACTACTTCAATTTGGGATGACTCCGCTTGTCCTTTAAAAATAAGTGAAATATTCAGAAAAGGAAAGAGAAGGTGCAAAATATTATGAAATGTCCAAATACAGAGCGAGAGATATGAAGGTGAAATATTTTCTACCCTGTATAACTTTTTTTTACCTTCAATGGAAACACTTATTTTCCCTTTCTCCGTTTTCATGCTATTTCAAAAATTGAACCATACGTGGGAAATATGTTTTAACTTCCAATTGAAAGAAAATGTTGCCTCTTAAACTGTTGTCATTTAATTACGTTAGTAGGGAAAGTATAAGGGGTATAAAATAATTTACATTTAGTGGAAACACATACACTGTGGAACATCTCGTTTACATTGAAACAATAATTGCATTATCGGTTTGCGTACTGAAAGTAACTGTAAAGTAATTGTACGAGTAGTATTATACCCCGTATACCTTCGCTACGGATATTATCATATCACAGCATACTGAAAGGCAAAGTACTTTTCCATTGGGGGGTAAAATATTTTTACCTCGTATCTCACCGGTTGTAACGTTTTAGTGGAGAAATTAGTGTTTCTTTCGACAGCTTAAGGTATATACTTTATGCCACGTATAATACCACTACGAATATAATCACTTGACATCAGACTAAAAGGCAAAGTATCTTTACTTTTGGGGTACAAATTTTTGTACCATGTACACACATTTTTTTAATAAAATGAATTCAGACTAGGGGAAGAACAGGCGTTTCCATTGATGGCAAATGATATTATACCCCGTATATACTACCGCGCCTACAGTAATACAATGGTACGACAACAGACTAAAAAGGTAAATACTCTTTCCATTGGAGTTAAAATATTTTTTACCTTGTATGGCACGGGTTTTGTTTAAATAGCAGTGAACAATCTGGGGAAAAATGTTTCCATTGAGTGTAAATCACTTTATGCTCCATATACTACCGCCGGTGGCGGATCCAGAGGGGAGGGGGAGATAGGGGTATGCATACCCCCCCCCCCCCACCGGCCGGGATGGTAAAAATTGTATAGATAACCAGGCTAATTGTAGCGTAGGCCTAACTTCTTTTTAAAGATACAGTGATAGTTGTTACATTATTTAATTACCATATTTTTGTGTCATACTCTTCATTAAAATGAAAAGTGTAAATTATAATGTGTCTATCTTTTGTATCATTTGGTAAATTCCCGTTTTGTTTAGACATTGCGCAATGACGAATGCTTAATCTGTATAGCGTTTTCCGCCAACGGCCGTTGCCAACGCTGTTTGTGGTATCGCATGTGTGTCTATGTCAGTACGTGGGGCTACGACTACTGTCGGATAATGGGCCAATCGTTGTTACTAAGGCTTTTACGGGGATGTTGCAGGGTGTGTAGGCGATACGAGTTGAGATATGAATAAAAAGATGAGAAGAAGATTTAGTTCTGATTGAAGATTATTGGCGGTTTTATTCCGTTCGATTGACAGCCGGCAAAAAAAGATATATTAAAATTTAACTGTGTACAGATTGACTCAAGTGTTCGTCGTCTGAGGTCTTCTACACAAGTGTAGTGTGAGTATGACCGCCAAAGCTTGCAAGCTCGGAGCTTTCATGTCTCGGGGAGATTGGAACACATACAGTCCCCTGATTGGTTAAAAGTTGTGACGCACCAAATTGAATAAATAGTAGGGAATGTGCTGATCTAAAAAATGACCAATAAGGAGGCTGTAGAGGGTGAAATTGGCCACACCTTGAAAATATGGGATACAGTATACAAGTGGAACCAGGGCGAGGTGGTTTGTCACGTTCGCCGGAAACAGATGACGGGAAACAGGAAGGGCCCTGGGAATACAGGACAAAAGGAAGGGAGAGTTGATATTAAAAAAAAAGATGGCGTTCCTGTGAATGGTCATGAAGGGTGCACCATACTACATGACACTACGTACAGTTTACACAAAGCCTAAAACCGTGTAACGGTAATAGAGTACAGTCACCCGGTATTAAATTCACATTGACCATACAGTCCGTTGAAGTAAAAATTACCCACACTTTCAAGACCATGTTTTGAAAGCTTGGGAGTTTCAAAGTGGCTCATAATATTGAAACATTTAGCACCATATATATTGCATCTCGGTCCCTTTTTCTTAGACACCGAGGACTGGCAGGGGCTCTTAAAATGAAGAATTCGGAAATTTGCCAATTGTGAGACCAGCCTTCTGTGTGGTTTTGAAAACTCATGAAATTATGAAATTTCCAATCACTTTTCTCTAATAAAAGCTCCATATTCGTCATTATTTGAATCAAGAAAGCAAAATTTCCCGGGCGCTTCTCGCGCCTAAATTGCAGTTCCTTAGCAGAAGTGCTCGTTCATACCTTCACTTTGGTAAACTAATCATAATTAAAAATATGGTAAAATTTGGATGCTTGCCTACCACTCCATTTCCCATTTCCTGAATTCTAACAGACAGCAGATACTAAACAACAGCTATACATATGGTGGCGCTTCGCTCAGTGTACATTTGATGTTCACATAACGCAAGACAAGCTAATCATCTACATACAAGGAAGCATCACAACAATTTTTACAAGAACAATCTGCATTACGTACCGTGCCACCACTCTTTGGAATCACCTACCATCAACTGTTTAGAGAAAGCCTTCCTCAGCTTCTTTTATGAAAAATCTTCAAAGTTTCTATATAAGCTTTTTTGAATGAAGCCCATGAATTTGTTTACTATACTGTATTCCTGTCTATTTAGCTTCTTTGTTAAGCCCGAGGGGTGGGTAGTGGTTGGGTTCTAGGACGGATGCGGTGGAATCGTTTGTTGGGTGTCTATTGTGGATTTTCTTTTGCTTTTCCTAGTCTTATCATACATCTTCGTGTTTTCTTTACCTTTTTTCTAGGGAGTGTCACTTCACGACAAGCCCTAAAGGGTTTCTAAGTGCAATTCCTTTCACACTCTTGGTTACGTATTTACTTTGTGATACTTGTTTTTAATTTTGTGTTGTGATAAACCAAAAACAAATAAAGGAAATGAAAAGAAATGTCCCATCCACATGTAGCCCCCCCACAGCAAAATCCTGAATCCACCACTGCTACCGCGAAGATTATTACCACACGACATCAGTGTAAGGAGTTACATATAGTCTAACTCTTAACATTGGAGTTAACATAGTTTTTACCTTGTATCGCGCCGTTTCCGGAATACTGGTAACAAATTAAGGGAGTTATCAGTTAAAACTGTAAGTCTTTCCGTTGAAGGTAATATATTTTATGCCTCGTATACTACGGCTACTGATATAAGTTAGAAAAACAGCCAATTTGAAGCTACCCTTTTCATTGGAGGTGAAATATTTTATACCGTGCATCGCACTGGTTTGGAAATAACAGTAAACAGTTTCAAGAAGAAATGTTCACCTTAGTAACATACCTTTAGTACATGAACTGTCTCTATTTAATGACTGTTACGCCCACAAAGTTGAGATATCAAAAAAATATTACAGAGATTTCATTTATTGCCTTTGATGGGAACATAAAGTGGAAAGTGAAATGTGAAACAAGTCTTCTTTTGAATAGATCAGTTCATTGAAAACTCATTGCATTTTTTGCATTCTGGTTTGAATTTCTTGCTGAATAATCATCATGTGATATGTCCCTCACTGTGGAACAGTTAACAAAATGATTACAAGGTGTTTGTGTTTCAGAATGCCAGGTCAGCTTGAGTAGTCAAAGAAAGGATGACTATTTGTGTGTGTTAGGAGTCAAAATTTATTTCCATGGTACTTTTGCTTCATTTATAAAATAGGTATCACGTAGAGAGCATCCTTTGAAGCAGTAGCATCAGTGCAAAGTCATGGTCAGGTCACTCAAGAGGGAAGTGGGAAGAGTCTTGACAACTCCAGCCACCAATCAGAGAACATAGCTGCCCAGTTACAGTTACCATATCTAGGTAAGCACTTTATGACTACAGCTAAACACACACAGTATCATCGTTTCTAATTGTAACTTTAAGAGGTTGATAGATCTTCAGATTTGTCTTTTGAAACATGCATTTGAATTTAAAAGTCAGCACAATTTTGCCACAAAGTCAGAAATCCCGTTTGTGGTATAGTACTTTACACCATAATTATGAGTGTCTTATTGTAGTGCATGAAAATTATCCCCCATAAGTAAATCCAATGATGGTTTTTGTAGTTATTCATTTGGTACATCTTAAATTTAGTTGGAGTGTATTAAAAAAATTATTTGAGGTCACCAGCTGGGAGACAGATCTGAATGTAAGCTCTTAATATTGAATTTATAGGGGGAAAACATTTTTCCCAATTTGCAACCTGTTATTTCAGGGTAACATAATAAGAAAATGAAGTAACAAAGAGAAGCTCATACCCTAATACCATCGTTACATTGGGTTTCTTGGCCCAAAGCCGATCATAAAGAGGTTTTAAAACATCATTCCCAACAAAAGTACGTTTACGCGGTTGTTGGGACTGCATGAGGCTTAACCCCTCTCATTCCAGAACTCATATCAGAATTTTTTTCTTGTTATTTATTTAAAGCGCTATTAAGTCCCTAATCTTCTGTTTTGACAGAATAGTAATTTAAGCAGCCTCTCATTGCAATTACATAGTTGGAATAGTAGACCAGTACAGACCAATTATTTTTCGTTTGGGAACCGCAGTTTTTCCCATAAAAATGCGCTGTAGCTATGAACAATATCTGCCCAAGAGAGAATTCCAGTTTGAACATGTTTTAACAGATAATTGGAAACAAAATCAACAGGTTTTAACAGATATCAACAGGGACCTCTAAGCTTTTTCGGTTTAACTTGTTGACACCTGTTGACTTTCATCACTCGAACAGGTACTTGGAACATTGCCTGTTCATACCTGTTTAATAGTACCTGTTCAAACCTGTTGGAATGTCAACTGGTCTCAACAGGAATAATCTCTTGCTTGGTTGTATGAATGGCAACTATTTCATCATGTTGTTTTCAGATGAATGTGTTGAATATACTTGTAATATACAGCTCTTCACTACAAGGGATGGTAAATGTCTACCGTAGTTGGCAACTTTTATTTAAGAATAGCTCCAAAGAAGAAATACCTCATCGATTGAATTGTAACATTGTTCAGATGCAAATTGTTATGTCTTTTGTACCATTCAATTCATTGCTGTTGGTACAAACCTGCTACAAGCATATTGCTTGTGATGGCATGAGTTGTGTCTTAATTTATAGGTGGAAGTCATCAACAACTTCAGCCTGCAGAATTTTCAACCCAACAGTTACAACACCAGAGCCTAGAACAGACTAAACAACCAGCCCAGCATTCCCTGCAATATGGTGAAAAGTATGCGGGAGCTTTCCAGGCAGAGCTAATTGATGAACAACACCCTGCTGTAGTACAACAAACCCAACAGACTGCACATCAATTATCAGCTTCAAGAAAAGAGCCACAGCTGCTTGTAGCTGAAAAACACCCTGCTGTACTACAAGCAGAGGTACTCAAATTACCAGCGTCAAGACAACAGTCTCAGCTGCAGCATTCCTATCAGCAACAGTGGCATCAAGAACAACTGGGTTACAAAAAGAGATTACAGTATCAGCAATTGGTTGGCTACACTAGTCAGCCATCTTGTTCTCACCAAGTTGACATGCATCTTCATCAAGTCCCCAAATTTGTAGCTATCCTGTTGCATTCAGTCCACAGCAAATAACACAGGGTTACTTACACAATCAGCAGCAAGCTCCATACGGTTCTCAGATTGTGAACCAATTGCCTACTGCTACTTCGGTTGCAAACCCATGGCAGCAGCAACAATTAGCATTATCTTATCTACAGCAGCATCATGATGAGCAGGTTCTAGGACAGTAAGAACAACAGCCCACATCTTACCAAGCACAGAAATCATACCAGCACCAAGAAATTTCACCCTCCCGTGAGGCATTTTTTCGGAATGCTGAACATATCACTGACAAACAGGAAATCACCTTACCCAGTTTTCCCCAACCAGATCAGGGAGAGGTGCAGCATCACTCTGTAGCAGGTCATGTCTGAGCATTAGAGGGTAGATTTATAATGGGTAAGCATTTCATTCAATATGTATAGTATCAGATATTGCTAGTATATTGGATTACAGAAAAACTTTTAGTTAGAACATACTTTATGCCAAATGAAAAGTACTTTATAAGAAGCAATGCTGAGGAGGGTGCAAGGAGAAAGCAAAAGTGCTTAGCCTAATCTCATCCAACTTAAGGGCCTGCATTAAAGGTCCTTATCTGTTTTCTTCTCAAAGTTTAACTGGACGTACGTAGGGGTGACTGTTTGCCTAAGCAGTCATTATAAAGCATGGATCCAGTCACACCCACACTCATGATGAATTCTGGTTGAAATGAAGCATGCCGGCATGTGACAGCCTGCTACACCAGTCACAGGCCCGCTATATCCATGTTTGTGTATTCCTAATCCATGACTGACAAGCCCAACAGGCGCGGGCTTCTTAGATTGCTAATAATAGAATGCTACTTAGAAGCTCGGCGCAGTACTTCAACCCAATACCCTAGGAACAAAACGTGTGTAGCGTACATGTTCAGTGGAGAGTAGTATACTAGTTCAACCAATACCAAATAAAAACGTCCCCTGGGTATACTTTACATTTTGGAGGTGAAGCTTACACTTACGTTTAGGCTTCTCTGCATTGTAAACCTAGCAGAATATTAATTCATTGGCTTAAGTATGTATCTTCCTCTCCATGTGACCCTGTATAAAGTCAATGTAAAAAAATGCATAGAATTGCAAGTTATTTTTGAAACCAAATGAAAGTAATGAAAGAAGATTTGTTACGTCTGGTTGGTGGGAAATATAATTGCAGAGACAACCTAACAATCACTGCTGAACATTCTCTGAAATATTGAAAAGCCAAACTTTTGACTGGGTGATTAACCATCAGAGAATTGCACATTGTCTAGCTCCCACATGTGAACGCTGTGACTATTAACATTCCAAGCTCATTCTTGTGTTACTGCTTTGAAACCATTGTGCCGCAGTCAAACTGAATCAAAATCAAAACAATTTTTTACCAATGAGATGGCTCTATATAGAGACTTCTTGAAGATCTGCTTAGTGAATCAACATACATTGCCATTTTAGTGAGAGACGCAGTAACTACCTGTTAACAATCTGTACTAATTGTGAATTCTAACAATGTGTATAAACATTTCTTTGTTATGGTAAGGTGATATTTTTGAATATTGTAAAGAGAAAGCAAAATCGCTGATTTTTTAAGTCTAAGTTTTGCTGGAGTTAGCTTCCCAAAATCAATAAGTTTGAACATAGAAGGTGTAGGGGGATTTGTGCGGGGGACAACCAGTCTGTGTAACTAACTCATTGGTCACGTGGGTCAAAAATCCCTTTTCCAGTGCAAGCGAGCAACAACCAATTTTGAGACTTGGTACTACACTAAGTGTTCCCCTATGGGTTGGGGGTGAAGGAATATGATTACAGAATTTCTGGCCTGTCATGAAAGGTGACTAAAATGATGGACTTAAAAAGTTTTTGTCTAGATGTCAAGATGACATTATATTACACACTGTGTTTGTGAGTAGTTAAATCTCATCTAATTAACTGGCACAGTAATCCATATGGGGGTGCATTTCATGGAAACATGTATGATGCATGTATGGTAAAATGTAATTTAATTCCATTAAAAGGGATTAACAGGATCAAAACAAAAAGTCTAAAATATATTGTAAAAACAAGGACATTAAAAACTAGTAAAAATGTAATATGGTATAAAAGATATAACCATTTGCTCCTCTTTCTTATTGTGGGCAAAGTTTGGTAACATGGACGCTTAATGCATTGTTTGTACTTGTACTTTTGCTTTAAAGAATGTTTCCAATTTATAGAGCCTGGCAATAATGACCATGTTTTTGCTGATTTGAGAATCCGAGTAGTAACCCCATTGCCCGTGCTTATGAAGGGGAGTGTAAAACACTGCATTTTAATGTCATATGTTTCATTAAATAAACTCTAGGTAAACTGGGGAAATAGTCAAGCCATGAATGTCTCAAAATCATAATAGTTTTACTTACCATACTACAAAGAGAACAGATAGAAGAACCTATGTCCTTGTCAAAAATTTAATGTAGGCCATGTCATTACATTGAAATACAAAAGAATAAGGGCTTTATTCTGCTACTGTGCTTTAGCTCTGAGTATTCTGAATAGTTTTAAAAATGCATTATACTGTCGAACCAGTGGCTTGAATGTTATGCATTTACTCATAAGGTGCTGATGAGCCAGTAAGCCAAAATTGAAAAAGCTGTGGTTGGCCCTACTTAAACCAGTTAGTTTTAAAACTAAGCAGAAGAACTGCATCCAACCTCAAGTTACCTAACCTGACGTTGCTGATGTTCTTCATACAGTGCTGTAATCTTTCCAGTATTAAAGGGTATTCTGCCGCGTATTATGAAGCATGAAGCACGCATTGCTCTTCAGTTCAAAAGTGTTTGATCATCTGAAAAAAAAAGAATGCATTTAATATGTTAACAAACATCCAAATTTATCATTACAGACAAAAAGTCTCTATTTGTGCAGTGTCTGAAGAGAAAGATATTACATCTGTCAGAAACAAGAAATTTTACACCTTGGGGAAAGTTTTTTAGATGGAAATCCACAGACCTGTTTGTTAGCTGTTGGCTGACCTTGATTGATAGAAAATCAATGACAAGTGCAAAGGATGCCGATGGTCAGCTTAAACTGAAGTACACAGAAATATTCACCCATGATGAATTAAAATCTGAAACCAGGATAGCCATACAGGGAGGTCCTGGCAGTGGTAAGACAATGCTTTTATCTCAACTTGCATTAGATTGGTGCAAAGGTAAGCTAAGGGATGTGGCTGTTCTAGTGTATATGCCTCTGAAAACTGTTAATGACAAGACACTTACTCGAGCTATCAAAAATTTTTACATTCCTGAAAACACAGCAATATCAGAAACTGACATTGAAAGTATCCTTGCCAGTGATGCAGAGACAGTTTGTCTCTTACTTGATGGTCTGGAAGGTTACAGATTGGGAGGAACAATGGGGGCTAAACAGTCTACTGATGTGAGGAGAATCTTGAAGAAGGAGGCATTTCCTAATTGTAAGGTGGTAGTTACAAGTCATTCATACTTAATTCAGGACGTTTTTGATGGGTCACTGCTGAAAGTAGGAGAATTTGGTGAAACAGAGAGGAACTCACACATTGAAAAATTGTCCCAAGGTAATATTAAAAGAGAAGAAAAATTGAAGCAACTTATTGAAGATGATTCATTTTTACTAGGCCTCTTCAATGTTCCATTGTTTTTTTCATTGGTTGTTGAAAACATTGAGAGCATGGGTCTTGCAAGTGATAGTCCCTTTGACAAAGTAACCCCATTTGTACAAAATATAGTTGAGACATTGTTCTTATCAAGCATGTCAGGACCTGAAACATGGTCAGAGAGTGAACAGTTGACTTTGGGAGAGATTGCCTTCAATGGTTTATGTAAAGAGCTAAAGCAAGCCTCTTGGTCAAGCAACTTCATTGAAACAAAAACCAGTAGACTGAAGCATTGGCTAGATTGCCGAATTCTTGCTGTGGAACAGACTTTGACAGAACAACCATGGAAGGAATACCAAGATACTGATGAAAATGATGAAAGGCCTGAAAGAGAAAACATGGAACATGTAACAGAACAGATAGGATTACAGACATACAAACATGGAGGCGGTATAGACAAAGAAACTTCACAAAGCCTTGGTAAAGATGAAACTGAGCAACATGCTAGATACGTAAAAGAAACAGAGATACAATCATATAAAGCTACAGTGAGAATAAAGTTTCTTCATGAAGTTTGCAAAGAATTGTTTGCTGCTATGTACCTGTGTTCTATGATGAATCATTATACTGATGAGGATCAGTTTCATGAATATGTAGTTAAGCAACTCCAAAAATTAAATCCCGAAGACCTGCATTATGTACTCCGCTTTACCAGCTATTTACATCCACGAAGCTGCTCTCCAACTTCTTGCCTAAAGATGGTAGCATACCATCACATATTATGGATGGTATCTTTCTTTGCTTTGCTGAACATAATGGCACCAAAGGACATGATATAAAGAATAGTATCACAGAGGTGTGCAAAGAAGTTATAACCATTGACTATGAAGACGGCAGGTTCCTTCAAAAAGCCAAAACCTCCCTACTTCAGTATGCTTCAGCCTGTGGAGTAAGTATTAACTCAGTTCCTTTCTTTCTGGTTTTATAACGGTTTTACCAAACACATAAAATGGAATGTATGGTCATTGTGTCTGGTGCTCAGCTTATGCCATAGCTTGTAGAAAAGACTGAACACTTTATAGTCCCTTGTCTCATATGGTCCCCCAATTAGCAATTACTGTAGCTTAATTTGTAGCATTTGTCATTTGTCCCTCACTTTAATTGGGATTAGGTTTTTATGGTTGTCCTTTAGTGTCATTGGTTAGACTTATTAGATAGAGTTAGAATTAGGGTGAGGCTTAGGGGACATAGCAGCCTGAAAACCTGGGGGAATAGTGAGACTTGGGATCTTGATACCTCCATGCAACTTGGTGGGGTTAGGGTTAGGCATTTAGGACTGAGGGTTAGTGTTATGGATTGGAGTTGTGAGATAGAGTTAGAATTAGGGTGAGGCTTAGGGGACATAGCAGCCTGAAAACCTGGGGGACTAGTGAGACTTGGGATCTTGATACCTCCATGCAACTTGGTGGGGTCAGGGTTAGGCATTTAGGACTGAGGGTTAGTGTTATGGATTGAAGTTGTGAGATAGAGTTAGAATTAGGGTGAGGGCTAGGGAACACAGCCGCCTGTAAACCTAAAAGATTAATGAGGTCTGGGACTTTGATACAGGGAACTAGTGTGACAAGGACCTTGTGAGACTGGCTACTATATAAATTATCTTAGGAAAAAAATCCAGTGAGTAAAAACTTTAAAAAGGGATTTGGTTGCATGGCAGCATGGACCTGACATGTCTGCAGATTTTCAATTAATTAATGCATTTTCGTTGTTGGTATGTAAATGCACTTCAAAAGCTGAACTGTATTTAATGGATGCAGTATATATTGTGAAAAGTGGCACTTCAGTATAGGGCACATCAATATTGTGATTCTTAATTAAAAATAGTGCCTTTATAATTGGTAGAGGTTCATAAATGGGTACAAAGACCTTGTGAAGCTGTATGTGATGGTTATAATTCTGTTCCTTCTAAAAGCTTTTAATTTTATTAGTCATTAAACACTTAAAAGATTTCTTTGAGGTCTCTTGGAGGTCGGGGATGATGCTGGTGTACATGTGATAGGATTACCTTGAGCAAACAGTACAAGAAATTTTCAAACATAAAAAGGGAACCAAGTTAGCTAGTCCAGGCAATGTCTAAAGTTGCTTGAAGTGTGTTAGTGTGTGTCAAATAGGTACAAAATGTACCAGCCCAGGATGGCATACTTACTTTGGTTGAACACATGCCCTAGCGATCCTTTCGATAAACTCTGTCAAAATGCATTAGTTTCTGCAGTTCATTTTATATCTCCAATTTTATGTGAAATGTATGGGCAGCCATTAGGGCAAAAAAGACAACTTGCAAAATATTCATTTAAATTTCAAAAAATTAATTTTAAAAGTACAAAATATACTAAGTATAAAATTTAAAAATACAACATGCAATGATTACTTTTTACAGGGAAGCAATATGTATAAATTTCCAAAACAAATTAGAAAAGTGCTAAAAATAGTTATATTTAATCTTAAAATTAGCACATAACCGGTATATCAAATAAAGTATTAAAGACCCCAAATAAATAAAAAAGGGAAAACAAAATAAAAAGAAAATAAAAATGCAAATACTCTAGAAAAACACATTGTGGTTTTGTTTTAATTTGTGTTGTCATGTTATTTCTTGTAATCTGTGTTTTTTATCTTAATTTATTTGGGTACTTTAAAATTTTTCAAATCATCTTTTTTGACCTGTTGGTGCGCTATAGGGGGCCAATAGGGCAAAAAAGACAATTTGCGAAAAAGACAAACTGCGGAAAAGACAATTCCTGAAAAATAGTGAAAGTGCGTCCTGAGATTGAGGTATTGAAATGATGACTGCGGGACCTCATTTCACTTTGGAAAGCCTCCTTACCTTATCTTAAGCGTGTTAAACATACTGTCTACCTCCAGGTTACATTCAGAATCAAACATGTGATTGTGAAATGTTGAACTTTCATGAAAATGAATCATGATTTAGCAGGCCGTGTAACTCAAATTTGCTTGCAGTTTTTACACGAAAACATGACCACTGTGACCCGCTTGTGTTGCCAATCTTCCCTGCAGGCAATACACTAAACTCGCCTTAGATAAGGCAAGGAGACACGTCTTTTAGCTAGAGGCACAGTTTCCCAGTCTTCATTTCTGTCTTGAACTGGAGATCCCTACTAGTACTAGCATGTAAATAGTTGTTGATGTTTTCTGTGTAAATAGTTTGTCAATAGTTTTCGTATTTGTTTGTCAGTCTGTGCCTTCATTGTGGCTGCCCTCAGTGGCGTATACGCAGAGGGCCACTGGATCATGCCCCCTTCACAGATGCCATTTTTTAGATCTTGAAAAGTTCCTAATTTAGTAACACAAATTTTACTTAGCATATGTGGCACCAGACTGCATGTAAGGACACCAAATTGTTTCAAAAATTTTCAAGGGAAGGGATAGTTCTTTCCCTATCCCTCAGCATTCATGCCAATTTTTTTTCCTAAAAACAAGCAAATTTGGTAACAAATTTTTTGTCAAACGGTAGCACATGTGGCACAAGATTGCCAATAAAGACACCCAATATTTAAAATATTAAAAAAAAAAAAAAATAGAGGATGGGGCATCCCCAGGCCTGCTGCCACTCAACATACTGCATGCACCCTTCAGAGAAATGCTGCGTACGCCACTTACTGCCCTTTCCATTCCCGCAAACCATCGTTATTCCTTGAGACAAGTTGGTCCATTGCAGGCTATCAGCTGGACCCTCATGGTTGCATTTTAAAGGCAACACTACTGTTCTCATTGACACACCAGCTCAAAACACTGGCTAATATGCTATGCAAACATCTGGCCTGTTGGAAAAAGGTCAGACAAAGGTCCTCAAGTCGAGTGGAAGCTAACACTTTTGTAAAACCAATGTTTAGGGACCGGCTCCTTCCTTTGGAGTCCCACAAATATGATAGACCACACAAGACCCTTTGGGGCCAATAACGTGAGAATGTTATGTCACCATGGTAACATTCCCATAAGGGATCCCTAGGGACCTAACATGCGCCATCGTATGGGGCCATGATATGAACTTGCAACCAAAATTTGCAAGGGGCTCATTTTGTCTGGGCCAGCACATATGCCTTTAAGGTCCATATGGGATGGATCTGGCCCCAATGGGGAAGTTGCCAGGTAGGACCCTGAATTATCCTATATGGATCATACAGACATATATGGGCTGGTCCATTTGGGCCCCTTGTGAATCCCATAAAGGTTTGCTACCTGCAGAAATCATGAGCTCCATACAGATTTTGCCGACGGACCGAACGGTTCGCTAATTAGTTCCATAATTATGGAAGCATCAAACAAAACTGCTCTGTAAACTTGAGCACCATGAGTCTTCACAGGAACCTTGATTCTCAGTCCGCCAGTTTATGCTTGAAAACTACCTATCCAAAGCGGGCTAATTCTTGTGCTTGGATCTTGGCGGGAGGCATGAGATGCCCCCTCACTTTTTTGGAAGGGAGACATCTTCAAAAAGCACCATCGCTTTTCCAAAAATGATGGAACACAAATGGTCAGTAGGGCATACCTCAAAAAAGGCTTTAAAAATGGGATTCCGTGCAACACAAACGGGGATTACCTCAAAATCCGCCCAGTTGTGCTTTACAACATAAATTTTCATATTTTGATTTTCCCCACGTTTAAAAGTTGCACACTGTTGACTTTATGGACAAAATGGCCGCCATAGTCCCATAGACTACTGTACTGAAGGAAAAATATATGTTACGAACACATTCAAGCTACAAACAAGCAGATTTTGGTCCAGAGTACCTTGCAATCTTTTCTCACTCACACATGACCTTTTCTGCAAACACTGACCACTCCCAGGGTCAGGGAAAAGGCATAAACATAAATAGAGGGTGCTATCCAAATTAAAGCAATACACAGAATAATGTACACAATAGCCCCAGTGTAAACTATGTTTTCATTCTGACCTTTACCTGGCAGGTCCATGGAACCACTACAGAAGGGTTTAAATAAATTCAGTAGAACTATGCATGTTGGTCAATGGTCTCCTGGGGTCAGACCCCCCCCCCCCTCTCCTTTGCAAAATTTGTGTGTAACAAAAGAATCTTATGTGAAAACTGTGCAATATTTTGTCAAGTCTTTGTTCTGGCATTTGCACATTTATTTTCTTTTTAGATTTTAAGTTGGTTTCCTCGGGACATGCAAAACCTAAGATGTCTTGGAGAGGGGTCCTGTGAGAAGCCCCCTCCCAACATTTGTGTATAACATACAACTAGACACCTCAAGTAATTGGGGTGCAAATATGATAATTTCATTAAAATATGTTCACTAATATGGGTAAACTTATTATTTTTGCTACTGGTAAGGGGTGTTACTGTAAAGGGTTCAAGGGGGTTAGGGCCCAGAACCCCTCCCCGAATTTGCAAACTGACATAGAATCAGGGGTTCTCATGCAAGGCAGTGCTAATTTTACAGAATGACAACTTTGCAGAGGAAAATTGCAATATTTTTATGCTCTGATGGGTTTACAGTTACACAGGGAACTTTTCATTTTGTAATTCACCAAAGATTTTTACATGAAAGGGTTGGGCTACATTCTGTTAAAACACTTTTTTCTTCTAGAAGGAAGGTTTAGATTTGAAGTTTATAGGCACGGAAAGGAACTCAACAAATACCTCTCGCTTTCTTCCAACTATCAATCAAAGAAAACCCTGCTTTTTTATCATGAGGCAATAATGGAAATTATGGGGTCTACCTGTCTGTACAATAAGTATACATGAGCACGAGCCCCCCCCCCCCCTTCCCACAAACCATGGCTTGTTGCTAGGAAAATGGCAATATTAGTCTCTTACTAAAACAAAAAGAACTTTAATAGAAACCACAGTTGACTAACCTTTGTTTAAACATCTTTGCCCCTCCCCCAACTCAAATGCACAATACTTACGTACTGTAATTCCCACAGTTTTGAAGAGAAGCTCAAAACTACTCAAATACATATTCAAACGAGATGTCTTAGTTTCAGGTTAGTGGGTCAAAGTAGAATGGAATACTAGCACTGTTGAAAACATAGGTGTATAGGGCGGAGGGGGGGGGGGGCTGGGGGCTGCAGCCCTGTTCCTGCTGGGAAACTACTATTTTCAGACAAAACAGTTGTATTTTTCAGGCATGGGTGATTAAAATTTTGGGTAAAAGCCTAAAAGGGCTCTACCCCCTCCAAATAAAAGTGGCCTAGTACACCTATATGGTGGAAAGTAATGGAACGAATGTTCTTACAGGTACCAAGGAATGTGGATACATCCCATTAGTCTTTTATATTCAAGATTTCTGCCCGCAGTCACACACTCTGACAAGAGAGTTGCTGTTTAGGCTCCTGCCAAATGCACAAGATAGGCGTTAGTATATTTCCACCCCGGTTACAATTCCGCAGCTACAACAGCAAAGGGATATTAAAAAGGCATAATGACAGTGTTCTCTACTAGCTGTTTTGTTAGGGAGACCCACCCGGACAAAATCTGCAGAGGTTTTTTAGCCCACGGACAAAAAATGTGCCAAACGGACAAAAAGTTCAGCCACTCAGACAAAAATTATCTATTTCAAATCTCGAAACAGAGAAAACAGCAATCTCAATGTGGACATTGAGCAATGATATCACAAATGTTCCTAGTCATCAGAGAAAAGTATAATTACAAGCATCACTGATTTTAACCAACATTTTCCACAGAGAGATGCTCCCTCTCTTTAGACTTCTTGTCAAGACAGTGATCACTGTTTACCTTCAACCTATGGAGCACCCGGACAAAATTTCAACCTGTGGAGAACACTGAATTGTCACTCAACCCTGACAACTCCCTGGTTAGTCAGTATATCAACTTACATCACCACCACACGACTGGAATTTAGTAAAATACACAATGTAGCATATACTACACTAGTCCTCACTCAGTCCCTACACACTAACCTCCATTGTCACTTGCTCCGTGTTATATTCAGACCGTAGTATAATGGAGCATTATCATACTGATTGAGAGCTAATACTTCACAGGTAAGACCCCTAGCTTCATTGAAAAGAGGGAGGAGATTGAATTTAAGGACACAGGTTCACATGAAAAATGCTGCACTCCTATGTTTTGAAGCCCATGCACAGCAAACATGCCTGACTTCAATTCTTTAATGACCGCAGGTAACTCTGTGTGTTGGTTCAGTTCAAGTTAGCAGTCACCCAATCCATTATTCACACAGTGCACTTTTAATAATTTAGACAACCCCAGGAACCACATGAAGAATTTTAAATTCTGAGAATAGGGGCAAGGTGGGCCACCCTGTGAGGCAGCGTAGAGCACTGACTTCAAGTATTGCTGCACCATTGTGGGACTACTACGGTCGCCACACAGTGCATTGATTGCACACTCTATGGCTAGGCTACCATGTTTATTTTCATCCGGCTAGCCGATTAGTTTACAAATTAAAAATTTTATAGAGGAATAGATATACGTATCTTCGCTAGTCTGATTCTGTGATGAACGTTTCTTCCGCTCAATTTTACCTTTGTCACAAAACCGCCGATAACAATCTCGGTGGTACCCGATGTTTCGTGCAACGGGTACGTGTGAAAACAACTGGAGGCATTCTTCGATGTTGTTGAAGTCTAAACCAAGACTCGTAGCCGTACTGTCGACAATTTCGGCTTCAGGGCAGTTGAAGTGTTTCCATTGTGCCCCGTAACTAACAAATGTTTCCTAAGATACTTTTGTGAATGTTTTAAAGTTGGTTGTTGCACTGGAAACAATATGCATGGCACAAAACTCCGGATTTTCACCGGGTTCAGCGTTTGGCATGGGGGCTGCCATTTTGTCGTCTGGTTTTTCTGTGTAACTAGGATGCTACTGCCTTGTCATTGGTCAGTCTCCTCCTCTCCTGATACGTGATTGGCTGGTGACCAAACGATCGTAGTAGATTTAAGATGAAACTTTTGCATTGTTTTTGCCTCTTTTTTCGTTGCTGCGCACTTTTTGAACGTGGGGAAAAGTCATTTCGTGATGAGAAAACTATAATCTTCCTTTCTGGGCTGTTCCCCAGTAATCCCCTTTTGTGTTGCACGAAACAGCAGAAAAAACAGGTACGCCCGACTGACTAAAAGCAATAATTGCCTAGGAAAACGAATTTTTTAGAAGAAAACTAACCAGGCTAGCAATCCTTCACTTTTTCAAGTTCTTCCAAATAGCATCTGAGGGCATTCAGTTTTTAAAACAATTTCCAAAAGAGAGGAGGAAGACCCCTTAGACTTATCTCCATCCCTCCCTCATGCCAATGATCACAAAACTTACCCCCCCCCCCCCCAATGACAAGAATTATGACTACGCCATTTCCCCTTCTACCACAAATGGTGAAAAAGTCCCCCACTCTCTCATATGATTTCCTTCCCCAACCTCTTAACTGATTGCTTTGCGGGCCGAGAGAAAACGTTATCACTCCATGGAGGTCTTAGTAGCTAATAACACCTCCCTGATCGACTCAGACTGCCCACTGATGTGCGTACTGCCTTGCTACATGCTCCTCAACAGAGGGAGTGTATGGCTGCAAGCAAGTCTTCGCGGTGGCTTTAACTAGTTGTGCGGGTTTGGATATCTAATGCGCTTTCCAAGCATATTTATAGAGATGGGTGCTCTGAATCAATCAATCTCAGGACGCCCACATTGTTTTTCATGAATCGCCTTTTCCGGAGTCTTTCTTTTTTGCGAATTGTCTTTTTTGCCCTTTTGGCCACCTATAGCGTGCCAAATGGGCAAAAAAGACGATTTTAAATAACTATTAAGGAATGTAAATAAATTTAAAAAAAAAAGAAAACAAGGAATAAAATGAAAGCAAAACAAAAACACAAAATTGCGTTTCGGTTTGCGTTTTTATTTTATTTCTTTTTATTTGTTTTCCATTACATTTTATTGGGGGCTTTGATATTTCATATAGATAAACCGGTAGTATGTTAATTTTAAGATTTAATTAATAATAAATACTTTTATTTTTTTTAATTTGTTTTGGGGATGTAATACGTATTGCTCGCTTTTTTAAATGTAATCATTGCTTATTTTATTTTCAAATTTCTCGCTGAGAAATTTTTTTTACTTTTAAAATTTATTTTTGAAATTAAAAGGAACATTTCTCCATTTGCATTTTTTGCCCTTTTGGCCGCCCATAGAAATGTGCCTTAATAAGAAGTTGGTAACATTGCTTAAAAGGCGTGACTCAAATCTTTCCTTTTTAACCTCATTTAAGTATTAGTTCCAGTGGTTGTATGAAATCGGTATTTCTGAGTATTCATTCAACCGTTTTAAATTGCAGATAACAATAGAGGAAGTGCGGCTTGACAATGTAATTTCTGCAGTTGATGATACATTCTTGACATTTAATTCTGGTACAAAGTTTGAACCATTGGATACATTACAATTGATTGAAATGAGCCAGGAGGACCAATTCTTTCACCAGGATGACTTTGGAAATATTTTGAAACACTTCTCTAGAGGCAATTCCATCAAGACAATACTGTGAGTAATTGTCTTACGGTTGCATTAATATGTTAGTATTTTGCATAGTTACATATGTGAATGATGAACAGACCTTCTTAATTTTTTTCACCTTTAACCAGTGGAGTAAGATGATATATGATCCTGTTTTTGATTCCTTGCCGTAGGCAAAAGGAATCTATGCGATGGTGATGTCGTGTGTGTGTATGTGTGTGTGTATGTGTGTGTATGTGACGCTTTGCTTGTAAACACGATATCTCAAGATAGGTAACTGTGACGGATCTCATACTTGGTGTGTGCGTTGGCCATATTGAGTAGATGATCCCTATTGTTTTTGGTGGAGATCAAAGGTCATTTGGGGTCATGAGAGGTCAAAAGGTCAAAACTTCGTAAACACGATAACTCAAGAACGGTACATGTGACTATGCTCATTTTTGGTGTGTGGGTTGGTCATATTGAGTAAATGACCCCCATTGTTTTTGGTGGAGATCAAAGGTCATTTGGGGTCACGAGAGGTCAAAAGGTCAAAACCTTGTAAACACGATATCTCAAGAACGGTACATGTGACTACGCTCATATTTAGTGTGTGGATTGGTCATATTGAGTAGATGGTCCCTATCGATTTTCGTGGAGGTCAAAGGTCATTTGGGGTCACGAGAGGTCAATAGGTAAATTCCCTAGAAATTGCTTGTAAACACGGTATGTCAAGAACGGTAAGTGTGACTAATCTCCTATTTGGTGTGTTCATTGGCCATATTGAGTAGATGATCCCTATCGATTGTCGTGGAGATCAAGGGTCATTTAGGGTCACCAGAAGTCAAAAGGTCAAAACTTCGTAAACACGATAACTCAAGAACGGTACATGTGACCATGCTCATATTTAGTGTGTAGCTTGGTCATATTGAGTAAATGATCCCTATCGAATTTCATGGAGGTCAAAGGTCATTTGGGGTCACGAGAGGTCAATAGGTAAATTCCCAAGAAATTGCTTGTAAACACGGTATCTCAAGATCAGTAAATGTGACTAATCTCCTATTTGGTGTGTGCATTGGCCATATTGAGTAGATGATCCGTATTGATTTTCGTGGAGATCAAAGGTCATTTAGGGTCGCCAGAAGTCAAAAGGTCAAAACTTCGTAAACACGATATCTCGAGAACGGTACATGTGACTATGCTCATATTTAATGTGTGGGTTAGTCATATTAAGTAGATGATCCCTATTGATTTTCGTGGAGGTCAAAGGTCATTTGGGATCACGAGAGGTCAATAGGTAAATTCCTTAGAAATTGCTTGTAAACACGGATTCTCAAGTAGAGTAAGTGTGACTAATCTCATATTTGGTGTGTGCATTGGCCATATTGAGTAGATGATCCCTATTGTTTTTGGTGGAGGTCAAAGGTCATTTGGGGTCATGAGAGGTCAAAAGGTCAAAACTTCGTAAACACGGTATCTCAAGAAAGGTACATGTGACTGTGCTCATATTTATTGTGTGGATTGGTCATATTTAGTAGATGATCCCTATTGGTTTTCCCAAAGGTCAAAGTTCATTTGGAGTCAGCATGTTCAAAGCCTGACAAGCTTTCCTGCACAGTCTTTCAAGAAAGGTCACTTGTAGGGTCCTGTAACTTGTCATGTAGATGGCACATAGTGAATACATGGTCCCAGAAGTTTTTGGTGGAGGTCAAATGTCATTTGGGTCCACGACAGGCAAGGGGGATCTCAAGATTGGATGCCTTGCATGTGTACTTTGTGGGCACATTATCGAGCCCTGCTAATTGAAAAACATTGCAAAGCAATGTCAAAGTGAAAAAAGGCCTTACATTTCAGCAGCAAGGAATCACTAAGCCTTTTGGCTTTCTGGTTTTTTTTTTTTTTTTTCATTTTCAGCTGCATTTTCCCTTCCCATCCTCCTAAAATTGTAGATGACTTAATCATAGAAAATGTAAAGCTCAAGAACATTGAAGGTAATTATAATGTGCAACTTCATAACAGTGACACAAGTTGGTCGTAGTCTAGTATGTGTCTAATTTGCCACTGCAACGAGGTTTTATGATATGATATATTATGTGATAACTTTTTTGTCTATCTAGTGAGTTATTTGTGAATAACTTTTTTTTTTTCAAATTACATGAAAGATAGTGTTTATACTTTGAATGTGCGTTATCAGTTTGTTACGTCATTAGAAGAGTGTGTCCGTGTTTGTGGTTGCAGGCAATTCTAATATAAAGCTAGACAGGTGGTAATTGCTGGCAGGCAGTATAAGACGCTCTTAATAAATAATATGAATCATCAAAATATTAGTGCTGTCTGATTCTCTGAACAAATAAGTGCTGTCGAGGCACACAAACTGTAAACACCATGCAGTGCTCTTCTGATGGCATTACGGTTTTGTTGCCAAAATTGCTTTTGTGCATACCCAGTGAAATTACTAGTCCAGCAAATTACTGTGACTGAGTGATCTGCTATTTTAATTAGCATTAAGCAGTTTTCAGAGATAATGTCTCCCACAGCTTCTGTGTTAAATAATATAGCCTTCAAATCTGGAAGAACTTAGGTCCTTTAAATTTTAAATCTGGAACAGTTAAATTAAGTCTCCAATACCCGAGTAAGTCTTTAGGTTTTTAGAAAAATGTTTACAGAAAACCGGCCTACATATTCATGTATGAAGATGGTTGCATTGGTGAAATGAGGGAACTTATTAAAACTTTGTTGTGATGAAACAAATACATGGGAGACATGAAACAGCCTTTGCTGACATGTATGCAATATCATGTTCAAATCGATGACTAACTTATTCAAAAGGATCATACTTGTACACCTATCCACCAAACAAAAATATGTATGTAACAAAGTTAATGATTACAATAGTATGAGCAGTATCTTCTGCTTAATCTGATTCCAGTGGCTAGATTCCTTTTTAACAAGTGTTTTAGAAGTTGTAAAGTCAAAATTTAGCAGTGGAAAGTTTAGAGAAGCACAAGGAACATTCCTCCATAAACTCTTTGGGGAATGTATGTGGTGCACTTATACTGTACATTCAATTGGATTCCTCTCTCTAAGCACATTTTATCAGACCAAGGTATTTCTGTTCATCCTTAGCCTTCAATATCTTGCAACAATGGTGGGGGAATAAATTATTGCAATGCAAATACCAAATCATTGCAAATTTAATGTATGTACCCATAGACTCTAGGATCTTTGGTTTGATGGAAGCTGGTAAGGCAAACAAAAGTTGGGGACATTGGGTTAACGATTAACGTTTATCATAAGCAATGTGGTGTTCTTGTTTCTATATACTTAATGCTGTATATATATATATATATATATATATATATATATATATATATATATATATATATATATATATATATATATATATATATATATATATATATATATATAAGATATCCCTTATTCCCAGCTCTTGCGAGCCAGACGAATTTGTTCGGAGGATTCTGACTTCTCTACTGCCTCTGAAGAAATTTTGTCCTTTTTGAAAACCGCCAGTACCCTGCCAAAATCCTCTCTAATGCCCTACGCAGAATTCAAGGAACCAGCAGAAAAGAAGCCTTGGAGAAAAAGAGCAAATCTGGTACCAATCTACGTATTCCTTTAGTTATTTCTTATCACCCTTCGATCCGTCCTATTTTACACGCTATCCACAAAAATGTAAAGTTGCTCCGACAAGACCCCTCAACCCGTGATGTTTTCCCGGAACCCCCATCACTGCCTTTAGAGTTGAGAAAAATTTAGCCAACCATTTAGTTCGGGCTTCCCACCCACAAACTTCTTTCGACGACACGGCTGGTACCTTTCCATGTAACCGTCCGAGGTGTAATACATGTCCAGTTGTCGGCAAACACGACCTCGTCAACATTTCTGGCCCCAACGGCAATAGCTTTATTGTCAAACAAAGATTCTCCTGCATTTCCTCAAATGTAGTATATATTTTAGCTTGTGGGAGATGTAACTCGTTGTATGTGGGAGAGACCAAGCGCCGCCTCGCGGATCGAGTCACCGAGCACCTTAGGTCCATCAAACAGAATCTCCATGGATACCCGGTGGCTGCACATTTCAACCCCCTTCACCTTGTTCAATACAGCATTTAACCGTTACGGCAGCTGTAATGTGCCGAGGCTCCGATCGTGACCGCCTTAGTGCTGAAAACCGACTGATCATGAGGCTAGGTACTCTCGCTCCACACGGACTTAACGTTAGAGTTGATCTTTTGTAATATTCACCCCCTTTTTGTACCAGTTTTTACTCCTTTTACACTTACCCGTTCGTGCTCGTTTTTTTCTGTGTAGGCCTTATTTACAATTTTTTTTTCCGGAGCTAGTTTTTGTCTCCTGTTTTTCCTTTTTTAAGAACTTGTTCGAATTGTACGTGCACTTTTTCATCCAAGACGCTCTTTTTCTTTTTTTGGATTTGTGTTTCATCCTTCGCACTCATGTTTTCTGACAGTCACTTTCGTCCGGTTCTGTTTTTACAGCAATCGCTTCGGATTTGATGTTTGTCGTGTCCAATTGTTACTGTTGGTTGTTCAATTTGTATTTTGCCACCTGATGAAGGGTTTATACCCGAAACGTCGTGGAGTTTTCCGCAAACTTTTAAGCACTTTTTACTACCTCTTTTCGACCTATATATATATATATATATATATATATAGATATATATATATATATATATATATATATACATATATATATATCACTAATTCGGCATTTAGGGGGAAAGTTGTTGTTGAAAAGTCGACCTTAGGGGGAAAAAAATTTGGGGGCGAAATATAAGTTTCGCCTTAACGTTTCTTCACACTTTTTCTATAGGAATACGTAAACGTACAAAGACGCCCTCCAAGAATTAAAAAGTAGATGCAATTACTTCAATGTTGTCAAATTTACGGACACCTAGCTGTTAACACGAACGGATGGCTGACCATTGAAATAACGTTGTTTATATATATATATATATATATAGAGAGAGAGAGAGAGAGAGAGAGAGAGAGATAGATATATAGATATATATGTATATAACTCCAGCTGTATCCTACTGTTCTACATTTATGGACTTACAGTAAAGTGTAATCACACATATTGTATTTTTTCCTTTGCTAAAGTTGAATGGAACAATGGAGAAGTCATTTGGACCTTGGACCCAAACAAACAAATCTTTCTGGTAAGTTGTATCGTTATGAAGATAGTACAACTCAAACTACATTTTTTTTGGGGGGGGGGGGAGAGGTTAACAGAAATTCTGAATTGGCTCAGCTCTTTGATTGACAGCTAGTTCAAACAATGCAAAGTATCATAGCTCATATTGCACATCCTTCATTGTACTGAGAGTGTTTTGAATGCACATAAGGGCCTTGTATACTCACCCTGAAACAATAAACTGAGGTTGTGTTGAGAGGCTTAAGTAAGTAGGCTAGGAGAATTATAACTTCTGGGGGTGAGAGAATCAGGACTTTGCGGGAAGTTAACCAGTTGGTGCCAGATGACACATTTCTTCCATTCATCCCTTTTGTATACATTATGTTGGACCCTATGGATTTCATTGTTGTGAACAAATAATTTTACATTTTATGTCAGACCTATTGCATGTGTTAATAACACCCTCCTGACAAAAGGTTGGATTGAATAAACAGCAAGGCAACTATTATCAACCTTTCGTTTTAAACATAGATGTCACAATGGACATTGAACTAGTTCAGCAATATTAGGGAAGTACAATATCTATATTTTGTCTCTTCAGTATAGCTATTTTGGTGACCTTTAGGGGACCTCAGAAGTAAACTTGAGTTAGGTAGCTCGCTGGTAGGGTAACAAAATGCACTTACAATCTCTCAAACTTCCCTCGAAAACCCCCTACCCCCTTTCAATGCTGTGTCCTAGCTGATAGTTGAAAGGCTTAACCAACGTTGAAAGGGGGATCAAGGAAAGTGATTCATCTCATTTACTTTTGTCGGGGAGTGTCTCTGGTATATATGGCTATCATAGAGAGTATATGGGGAGACAGAAAACTTTAATTGCACTTGCTGCAAAAAAGGGAGAAAGGGAAGGGGCACCATTTATCACGTGTGATTTGAATATTAAAGGCCACACCCACAAGGATCAAATTATTGAAACTATGACAAGACGAATATTAAAGAAAACTAATTCATGCTGAAGGTACATAATTGAAACATTCAATTTGAATTTGGTCTCGAGGCACCACAAGGGATGAGGAATTAGGCTGCAGTAAGGAGAGGGTTTGTTTATATAGACATAATTTACCGTTTTCACCTTTGAGAGGCAAAAAGAGTTTTAATACATGAGCGCAAGGTCTGATTGTTCGCTATCTTCGGTGAAGGTGAACCACTTCACCTGAATTAAGTTGTAGCGAATGTGTCATTTCCATTAATGTGGTGGAATTTTTCATACAAGATTTTCTAAAATGCAGGATGACGTTCTCTTTACACATTGTCGACAGCGCCTCTACAGACCATTGTCGCCCTCTATCTCCACCACTGCCATGTAGCAATATACCGTAACATATTCTAATTTTTAACATGTTCGTATTTTCCCGTGGGAACGTAGTAAGTGCGAACAATGTTTAAATTCATTATCCCTCGGGCCCTTAACAGGTGGGGACAGGGAAGTCTCGCCCCACCCCCGTGCGAACCCCCCCCCCCCCAACGGAAAATCCATAGAAAATAAAATTTTGATACCTGTAAACGGAGGTAGCGATGTGACTGGATTCCAGAGTTTTGATTTAAAATAACCACAAACCTGATTACAAATGAACGCCATTTGTGTTGTAAAATAACAAAAAGTTTCGAATGCTGCGCGCCGTCATCTTCAGTTACATTTACTGCCTACATAACACTAAATAACCATTTCAATCGTGAGCTGCGAAGAGCTTAGTGTGACCTCTCTGTCACTCCGAGTCATACTCAAGGATCTATGCAAACTTTTCAATTCCGCTGCTACCATAGATATCCGGGTAATTACCACAAAAACCATGCCTTATGAGTTCCTGGTTCCCTTGTCAGTTGCAAAGTATTCAACTCACCATCTACATGCTGCATGCGCTTGCGGAGCATAAGAAGTGCCATCGTAATCATAGCCTTGTTCTCTTCCCTTTTGGATACATTGCATTGCGAAAGGAGGGGGAAATTCCCACCAGCTGACCAGGAGAGCGTGTTGCAATAGAAGGTGACAACAAAAAACTTGTAAAACCTTCTTCGTACACAGGAACGAAGGACTAAAAATATCAAACAGATGTTATCCTTTAGTTAAAGACTCCTAGGTTCAGCGTTAAAAAGAATAGGTATAATCGGATCTATCCTCAGTAACTTATGTTTGTTTTAGAAAGGCCTTTTTTGTTGATTCGTATCAGCTGAGCACTCTAAAATTGACCCACTTTCGATTCTAAAACCTCGAGAACCCACCCTCACCCTGGCAACAATCAAGGAATGAAATGTAAGGATTTTGTGGCAATGACAATATCAATGATAATAACAACAACAACAACAATAATAATTAAATGTACGCCGATGACAAAAATGTACTTTGGCGCCGATGAAGGAAATGTACTTTGGCGCCGATGTAAAAATGTACTTTGGCGCCGATGTAAAAAATGTACTTTGGCGCCGATGTAAAAATGTACTTTGGCACCGATGAAAAAAATGTACTTTGGCGCCGATGTAAAAATGTACTTTGGCGCTGATGAAAAAAAAATGTACTTTGGCGCCGATGTAAAAATGTACTCTGGCGCCGATGTAAAAAAATGTACTTTGGCGCCGATGAAAAAAATGTACTTTGGCGCCGATGAAAAAATGTACTTTGGCGCCGATGAAAAAATGTACTCTGGCGCCGATGAAAAAATGTACTCTAGCGCCGATGTAAAAAAATGTACTTTGGCGCCGATGAAAAAATGTACTTTGGCGCCGATGTAAAAAATGTACTTTGGCGCCGATGTAAAAATGTACTTTGGCGCCGATGTAAAAAATGTACTTTGGCGCTGATGAAAAAATGTACTCTGGCGCCGATGTAAAAAAAATGTACTTTGGCGCCGATGAAAAAATGTACTTTGGCGCCGATGAAAAATGTACTTTGGTACCGTCGGTCTCGCGGGCCTTCGGTCTCGTGGACCTTCGGTCTCGCGGGCATTCGGTCTCGCGGGCCTTCGGTCTCGCGGGCGGTAACCGTTCATTTGGTATGTTTGACTTAATACAAAATGAAGGCGGGACAGGTTAATACGAGAGTTGTGAAGACAGCACTGCCCGTCAGTGCGTTGTAAACAAATATCTCAGGTTCTTGTAGAAAAGTACAAAATGTTATGATGTTCATTTGGGTGGAGTAGTGGGTGGGGTATCCTTTTTCTCTCGACATTTTTGGCCGAATCATGATGTGTGACACATTTAAAGAATGGAAGTTACTCGTTCAAGAAAAGCCAGTTATTTTACCTAATGTACATTTATTTGAAACGGATTTAAGTTCACTTAGATTGGCATCTCTATACACGACCTGCTGGTTACTGAACTTTTATGCTTACCATTTTCCTTCGTTTTTATTCTCAAGAGTCTTTCAAAATTAAGACTACTGAATTTACACAATAACTCTTTACAAGAAGAACATGCTTGCGTGGTCATTTCATGAAGTATGAAAGACATATTTGAATACGGGCAAGTGGTAAAAGTAAACTTAAATGATTGGAAAAGATCTGAAGTCATCTGAGCTATTTCCTGTACCGTATGGTAAAGTAAAACCCTCCATTAAAAGCAATGTTGTTTGTACGTTGAACAAAAAGGTAAAGGAAAAGCAATGTATGCATGGAATTCCGCAAGAACGAGGGCTTCTCAAATGAAGAGCATGCAAAAAACAAAAGCAAAATAAAAACAAAAACCTGCCGACTTATGAGGTGTCCCAAGTCATTTTAATCAGGGCTAAAGACAATTCGAGATGCAAGCATTTGCCAAAACATTAATATCCTTCACGTTACTAAATTTATCTCAATAACTTGCAAATATTTCATTCCTATATCATTAGGGACTGTCTCCAATTCTTCCCGGGGTTAACTGATGGGCAAAACTCCAAGCCATTGTTCAGCTTGTGCACTCTTCAGTGAACACAGTCCAGTCCACACACAGCTTAATGAGCTAGCAGGAGAGCTGTGAGTTTTCACTAACAAAAGCTTTCCTTAGTAACTGCTTTGAGTGGCAGACTGGTATGAAAAGAAGTAGCTCTCTATGCATCATTGAATTCAGAGAAAGAGCTACACTGACTGAAACTGCATCCCAAATAAGGCACAGTTCATCAATAATCCATTGAAGGTTTTCTGAGCAGCTAATTTTGTTACCATAACAAAAGGACATGACAACCATTGCTGAAAGATGAGCCTTAACTGTCCACAGTGTCACTGAAGTGTAGTCTTAAGCCACTCCCCTTTTGCATATGCTGTGGCTGTGAAGAGGAAAGCCAGCCACACACTTGATACACACTCTGAGTATATAGACCCATTGTTGTGCTCGCCCACCAGTACCCATCAGTAAGATAAGTCTACAACCCCTTATACGTCGTTTAGGTAAAATTTTATGTGGTTGTTCTGTAAATGAACTTGTTTCGAATACAGCCCATTAACGCAAAACATTATAGATTGGCCGACATGAACAAGTAAACCAGATATGGAATAAATGTACAGTATATTCAACTCTCTCTTATGCCTAAGCTTGGATGAGGAAGTTAAGTATGAATTTTAGCATTTATGATACACAGTTGTACCTTTCCAGTAAGTGTACATTTCTGTTGACACCCTTTGAAGATCAGTTCTGTAACACTTCCCTTGCCCCCCCCCCCCTACACACACACACTCTTCAAACCAAGTTTCCATTTGCCTGCTTTTTGCTTTCACGCAGATATTCACGATCACGCGTGTGCCTTTCCCAACATTTTTACAGGCGTTCAAACAATCCCAGACAAAACAAACAAAACAAAATCGCTGGTACTGTAACAAAATGCACTCAAGATCTCTCAAACTTCCCTTGAAAACCCCCTTCCCCCTTTCAATGTTGTGTCCTAGCTGATAGTTGAAAGTTTTAGTCAACATTGAAAAGGGGATCGGGGAAAGTGATTTGTTTCATTTACTTTTGTCAGAGAGTGCAGGTACTCTTTTCACAGTGTTGTTGTGTTGTATTTCTTTTTTTTTTTCTTTTTTTTTTTTCCCTGTAGAAACTGTTTAGCAGTTGTGTAAAGCAAGTATCCTTTTCCAATCTTACCTGTAAAGAGCATAGCTAGTGACGAGCTCACAAATATCATAGCATAACCTTCAGTTATAATTTGAGAAGAAGGGTTGCTAGCAATTTGGGTGTCTCCTACTCCTTACCATCTGGGAAGGCATATCAGATATTCTTGCAAGGTTGGCATTGTTAAGGGGCACAGGGTCATCTGGGAGCCGATTAAGCGATTTTCTAACTCTTAAATCTGTAAAAGAAATCTTTAGAGAGCACCTTCATAGACTATGCATTAGGGGCAACTTCCTCTGCTTAGAGCAAGTCTTAGCTACCATAATTTTATGGGAACAATGCATTATGAAATATACGATCGGACAACTGGCTTGTTTTACTTCAATTAGTTGCTCAAGTGAACAAATTCTCTGCCAATAGGTTTGATAGCCATGCATCCTGGTACAAAGGTAGTTTAACAGCAGAATAGATCTAAATAACAATTAGCAACTTCAACTGCCATTCATATGGCACTGACAAAAAGAATCAAAAGACAACTTCTCATCTTAAAGCAGCTCGTTGACTTGGTCCGTGAAATTCAACAAATTTTTCAAACCTTTTTAAGATTTTTGCACATACCACTTGCCAAATGGTCAAACTTACACAACCCCCATATCCTACATACAAATAGCTGTTTTATGAGTGAGTTCAGTTTTTAAAAATTCATGACCAGGCACTTTTTCAAATCATGCACAAAACCATTACCAGTTGGGAGACCATGAAATTCAAAATCTTAACTCTTTCTGTAACCATTGGATGGGAAATTTGACCTACAGTTTTATGCTAACTACAACCATTGCCATGTGGTAGTGGCACATTTTAACACCCTCATGAAGTTATTTGTATTACCTCAATTAGCCCCTTTAAGTTCCTGGATTACCGTCTGGCGTAATCTGAGGTAAAATGTCACCAAACGCCAGTTATGACACTCCTTAATGTGACATTATTTACAGAAGCTTGAATTAGTCTCAAATTGGTGTTGACCAAAAATGTTGACTAGGCTTGGCAAAGGAACTTTACTGCAAAAAGAAGCCTGGGGAAATGATACAACATGTTTACCAGCTTTGTTAAAATTGGTTACCTTTTGGATTATTTTCATTTTCAGCGGGTGTATGATCCAATGACGAGGGCTGGTCATTTAGAACTGAAAAGTACGGAATGTAAGTATCTCATGCACTGATGTTATGCAAGGTGACATAAATGAGGATGTACCCCTACAAAATTATAGCAACCCAATACAAAAATAAAACACCCACCTGTCTTCATGCTGTGTCCTTATTTGTTCATCAAGTTACTTGTCTTTCACTGCATCCAACAAAACTTCACTGCTTTATGGCCAAGGAATGTTCATTTATATCTCCATTTACTTACTGTAATGAATGCATGCATACTGCAGTTTTCTTTATCGTGATGGTAGATGTAGTCTAAAATATATTTAATGATTTAGGACCACGGGGCTGGCAATTATAGAACATTACGTGAACTTGCCAAGGAATGAAAGATAGGTACATACACTGATATGGTATAAAAGAACAAAAAAAACTTTGATCATTTTTAACCCACCAGTTTTAGCAAATAGCTTCACCTGCCAAAACAGCGTGTGTAAGAAAAGGAAAAAAATGCATCATTTGAGTTTTAAAAAACTTGGGTAAACAAGTTACACTGGAACATAATCACTTGAATGGCTTGATGCAAATTCACTGGTTCATAATTATCATATTCTAATCTAAATGTTAAATAAAAATTCTGCTTTTCTTCGCAAAAGTACCTCCTGATAGAAAATATCAGCTTTCATGGAATCCTAAAGTTAGCCATATTGTCGGTTAAGAAATTTCACATTTAATTCATATATTATACTACATTGGCAAGGAATTGTATACATACATGGTCATACAACTCTCTGGAATGGTCAGAGTGACCCCCCCCCCCCCACACACACACAAAGACTGTGAGCACAGCTAGATTAAAACAGAAGGTTGCAAGTTGAAGCCTTAAATCCTATCTAACCTCGCCTAATTCTTGTCACTAATGCTTGTTCTTACTACCTTTACCATCCAAATTCCGCACTTCTTGTCTACATAATCAATGTAACAAAAAGTAATAGAACGTAGTGCCATTCTTTTTGGTTATATCATAAGAGTGCCACCAAGATAACCAAAAGCATTATCAGGTAAATGGAGTTGACATGCAGTTGTCACCTGACTACTTTGATTCACTAAAAAAAATATACAAAATTGCAATATGGTATTTTTGTTGCAGAAAGTAGAAATTCAAGTTATCCTTTACCAGGAGAGAATTCATGATAAAACCACATGTATGTTTAATTCTTTGAGTTGACTATCTTTCTTTTCATTTTCAGATGATCTCAAAGCACATGGACACTTTCCGATGTCAGTACCTCATACAAGCGTAAAATCGTTTGACATGTGGCCAACTAAGCGACCATTAAACAAATTGACACATTCTGATATGAAACTTGATGTGAAAGCTAAACGTTTGAAAGTAAATACTTGTTTTATACGTTGTGGATGTTATTGTGCCCTGCTCCCTTGCATTGTAGGTGAAGATACATATCCCATGTCACCAAGGAGATGAAATCGTTTACAACTATACGTGTTCGTCTTTAAAAGTTGTTGTCAGATTGTTTAAAATCGGAATGCATGCAAGTGGAACAACACACTGGGACATACCATGACACAATGAATGTTCTCAATGGTACTTCATATTAACACATGATGGTATGGTATGGTATAAACAGCTCTGTTGGCAAGGATATGCAGTGTATCTGCTGCATGCTTTATAGCCTGTTCCTGTTGATATGCACATTTTGAAAAATTTAATTAGTTTCTTTGGCTTATTCAGTGTAGCACTTACTTTCTTTCTACGTGACTTCTTTTTACTCTTAGGGAGTGGCACTTCAAAATAAGACCCAAAGGGTTTCTAAGCGCACTCCTTATCACATCATTTGTTATTTATCTGCTAATGTTACTGTTGTGTTTTGTTTCTCCTGGGTTCGGCCAAAACACCTCGATAATAATTAGCAGTTCGATTATACGATTCTCAGGGTAAAAAGGATAATCAACAGTCCAAATAATTTTTAGTCCATTTTATTCTTGATTTGTATATCTTCTTCGATACACATGTCACAATTATTACTGCAGATTAGCCTAGATTAGTTGTCTTGATAGCTCGAGTTCTCAAACACGACTACTCTCTTAGTCTTACCGTGAGAGAACGGATACGCAAAGGAAGCACTAACTGGAAGACTTCCTTCCGGGCTTCCGGGCCAAATCACATGATATCCTGACATTAATATTCCTCAATTGACAACCAATTACGATTAATTTCACATGTCTTTGATCTTCACAATTGAAAGTGACCTTCAAGAGGCTCAAATTAAAGTGATACGATATCTCTACACAACATCCCCTTTGTTTGTAAAAAAGAAAGATGGAATCTTTTCTTTTGGATCTCTCTGAATGAAACTAAATTAATCACAAATCACATTTTTGTTCTAACGCATTTACAAGTAAAAAGTTTCAAACATATTTACAAGACTCTCTGTCGATGGTTCAATAAACCATAAACAAATTTCTGGTTTAAAGCACAAAATTCTTTGACCAAGGCTTGTCATAGGTACAACAAATGACTATATATAAATATGAAAGAACTTCAAATCTTGTGAGAAAGGGATTTTTTTCGTTGGTGAGCCCTTTCACCTCTTTCCCCTTCCTTGACAAAAAAAAATCAATATTAAATCTCTGAAATTTCTTCAACACACAGGTGCGCTCTGGACGAAAAATATCAAGTTGCCTTTAGCAAATACGTCAAAGTAAAGCAAAAGGAAGTCCAACATGTTTTAATTCACTGTGGATTCATCGTTTCACCAATTATTACAAAACCCTTTTGCAACTAACTTCGAGAAAATAAGAAGCAAACCATTTTATGTACAAGCAGGAAGACAACAAAAATTGTCCTAGTTTGCTAAACATTACATGAAAAATACATGTTTGACATTGGTTCTTGTAAGCATTAAATACACTTTGTATGCAAATGTTGCAGGATAAACGAAACACAAAATTCTACAGGTACAAATCCTTGAACAATCTTCTGGGATTCCCAAACTTTGTAATTCTTGTATCTTGTAAGATTTGTTTCACCAAACCTTCCGAATCAGCGTATTTGTCCACTGACCACCAAAAACGAAAATCTTTACTTTTGTCACAATTAGGTCACCTTTGAAAGGAAAGTAAAATTTGTAAACGGCCTGATTTGAATCTTGTTTTCTGAATGTCCATAAAAGGATCTTTTGGAGCTTCCAGGATTAAATTCAATTGTTGTTCTAATTGTTCTCTACTCACAGGACCTGGAAAACCTAAACCTTGGTTTTCTGAAATGTATTTTGTGTATTGATTAAGATCAATTGACTCCAATTTATCAACACACTCTATGTTTTTTGATGAAGCATTTGGTAAAATTTGATCATTTTCATCAATGAATTGTAAAATTTCTGATTCTTTGTCGTTTGGCTGAGGGCAATTTTCTTGACCCAAAGCAGCTTTCAATTTTTGAACATTTGTGAAATTTTTAATATCACTTGAACTTCTGATGAAACACGGTTTGAGACGATTGAAGTTGAAAACATCATTCAAAATTTCTCCTTTGATTGTAGACAGTACGTAATGAGTACGATCTAAAACTCTGTGGATTACCAAGGGACCACACCATTCTGCTGCTATACGTTTGGAATTTGCTGTCAGTGATGAAGAAGTAGGTTTGAATAAATACACAAATTGTCCGACTGTATAAACTGGATTCCTGGACAATTTGTTTGACAATTGTACATTTTGTTTCTCTTGTTGATGTCTTTGAAGAGACAACATTGTTCTAGAGATATTGCTAAATTTGTCTTTTAGATGAGAAACATATTCTTCATACGATAATGACAATCCTGACATTGGGTTAAATTTCAAATTCGTCAAATTTGGAGCTTCTCGTCCAAATACGAGTTCGTAAGGGCTGTGGTTGCCCAAAAATGGTGACGAAAAAGAGTTGTAAGCATAACAGGTCGTTGGATTAAACCTTACCCAATCATTTCCAAACTGGTTGAGATTGACCTTGAGAAATTGTGACAAAGTACGAATATGACGTTCCACTTGGAGACTTCCGTGGTTTTCCACACTAATAACTTTTTGGTCAATATTTAAAGCTGAACATAAGACATTAAGCAACTTTCCTGTTAAAGATGCTGCCGCATCTGTGATTAAGCATTGTGGTGGACCAAAAATTGACACAACTTTCTGAATGAAAGCTTCACAAATCGTTTTTGCGTCTAAGGTTTTCATAGGCGCACAGATCACAAACCTAGTGACTTCGTCACATGCGACCATAAGGTGTTTAAAGCCGCTAACAGATGAAGGCATAGTCTTGAAATCAAGACTAATCTTTGAAAAAGGCTTGTATTCATCTGGAATTCTTTGATGATACATTCTCGTCTTATCTGGCTTATCACGGAATTGTTGACAACGCAAACATGATTTGACGTAATTATTAATTCTCTCAAACATTCGAGGCATGTAAAAATGTCTACGAATGGTCAAATAAGTTCTAACTGTACCTTGATGACTACTTTAGAGATTGTCATGGAATTGTGAAATAATCGTTTCAGCTACATTCTCTGGTATTGCTAATTGTAAATTGAAATCACCTTTCTTTTCACAGAAAAATAACCGAAATAAAATTCCATTACACAAAATGTATTGCTCTGACTTCAACTGAACTGACTTGGCAGACTTTCGGTCATTAGGTAAAATGTCATGTGCCAAATAATCGTACACAGGCTTAAAAAATGCTGATGATTCTTGTTCTTTTCTTAACTCATTCACATCAACAAGCAAATTGAAATCACGAATGATTTTCCTTTTAATTACATTCATCAACTTATCTAGTTCGGCTTGTTTTGGAATGTGCCGTGTAACCAAATTATCTATCTTGGAAATAAGTGGTCTAGGCGGAGAGTACAACTCTGGCGGTACTTCTCTGTGATCATGTGGTACATTCGTACGATCAACTAATCTTGGCTCTGGCAAATCATTTGACCGAGTTCTGGCAGGTGGACGCACTGGTGTATTTGGAATGTGACTTACACCACTCTTATTTGACTCTTTGCTTAAGCTTGAATCTATTTGTGGAATATCTATAGATAATGGGGTAGGTTGTTCTAAATTTTGAACAACTGAATCTGAAGGAATGGGTTCTGATGACTCTCGTGGATTTTTTTCAGTCACTGGAGCTTCCGTCTGTTTCTTTGGAAACAAATCGGGAATTTCAATACCCATTTTCTTGGCATATGAGCGAGTGACAATCGGATTGGCAAATTCAAGTGTGTTACTATCATCATTTGCCGAAAAAGCAATGGGAACAATCTGATCTATTTCTGAATCGTTATCTCTGGGCGATCTAGATAGGAGATCTGCCAAAACTATTTCAGTGTCTTTCTTATAACCAACCTGAAAAGAATAATCTGACGTGGGCGGTTCACTCTTAGACTAAGATTTGAACAATTGCCGAATGATCAACAAATGCGTTAAAGGTACATCCCTTTAATAAGTGTCTAAATGCTGATATGTTAATATACAACCCGAAAAGTTCTAATTCGGTAACACTGTATCTCTGACACGCATTCGGTAATATTTTGGAATAATAACCAAGTAGGTTTTCTTTACCATTGACCATTTGGGTAACATAGCAACCTGTAGCATACCTAGAAGTATCACTGTATAATGAGAACACACCTTCCTTTTCAGGTAAATGCAACACTGGAGGACTTGTCATCAACTCCTTGATTTTGTTGAATGCAGTTTCACATTCTTCTGTCCAGTTAAATCGTTTGTGTTTCCTGGACAAATGATGCAAAGGACGCAATATTGTCTGAACATGTGGGAAGAATCCCGACAAGTAATTAATCGCACCAACAAATCGTCTAGCTTCCTTTGGGTTAGTTGGTCTTGCCATATTTTCAATGGCAGCACACCTGTCAGCTAGTGGCTGAATCGTGATATCTCCTGATTCGTTCACTTTTAGACTATGTCCCATGTACACAACTTGTTTACAGAAAAAATTACATTTCTTGGGACTTATTTTGAGCCCATTGGATGCAAGAGCCTGAAATAGACTAGCTTAATGTTTTCTATGCGACTCTTTATCTTGACTGAATACAATGATATCATCATGGTGGGCGATACAAAAATTTCTTGAATCCTGAACTTGACCTAAAACTTCGTCTATTTTTGCTTGAAATATACCAGGTGAAACATTCAAACCTTGTGCGAGACGCTTGTAAAAGTAATGTTTGCCTCCATTAAATGAAGAAACACCAGTATACTGTTGAGCATGTTTAGTCAAAGGCAAAGAGAAAAATGCTGACTTGAGGTCCATTACACTCAAAACTTTTGCATTTGAATTTCCTATACGTTTCATGGTTTCAGATAACAATGGAAAAGGATGATTAATACGCTTGATACGGGAATTCAAATATCTGAAATCGGTAACTACTCGTTTCTCGTTTGTACCTTTCTTCGGAACAAGCAAAACTGGTGAGGTATAAGATGAATGACCCACACCTAGAATTCCCAATGTAACCAATTTATCCATTTCTTTCTCAATGATAATCTTATCTGACTCTGTCGTAAAATATGGTCGGATGAAAAATGGTTCATCGTTTTCTAATTCAAAATCAATTTCATGACCCTTACAAGTTGAAAGTTCACCGTATAGAGAGAATGCTTCTCTGTGTCTCATTAACATTTCCAAAAATTCGGATCTCTCTCTTAAATTGAGAACACTGTCTGTCAGATTAACGTTTTGATAAAACACTTCCTCCTCTGTCATGTCCAGTAATGGATCATGAGGATCTAAATGTGGATACTTCTCTTGATTACGCTGTCTCAAAGTTTGCTGAGATGAGATTTTCGAACGTTCAGTACTAAATTCTGTATTATGCAAGTGATGAAATAATTCGTCACTAATTTCCTGAGTAGCATGTGCTACATCATTCACATCAAAATATGCGACTGGTCGATTTTGAACAAAATGTTTAGACCTTTCACTTTTGTTTGTAACCTGAATATATGTTCTATTTTTCCTCAAATTGACCAACATTTCGGAAGGACACATCTGGCTTAAAAAATGATTACATTTCAACACAACTTCACTATTTCTCAGAAATGAAGGTACTCTACCATGCAAAGGAATTCTTCTAGTTTGACCTGGGGGAACAGTCACATTGAACACAGGTCTAAAATAGACTCTCTTTGGTCTGATTTGAAAACAACTCTCGGCAAAATTGATGACTCCACCTAATTCTCTGAGAGTATTATTCCCCAAAATGAGATCTAATCCAACTAAATTATCAGCAATTAATGCACTCAATTTGAAAAGATGACCTTGAATTCTGATTTCAAACTCAATTGTATGTGATGCAGTCAAAAAATTACCATTGCCCAATTTGAAATGTACTGGTTTAACTTTCTTAGATGCAAGTGATGACAAGTAATGTGATTTACGAACAAAAGATGCAGCAATGATTGATCTACTACCACCGCTATCAAACAAAATTAATACATTTTTACCACCAGGTAGATTACCTGTTACACAGTTCATTGAGTCTAAGTCTATTGTGCCTATTGCCTAAGTATTCGGCTGTACTGGGAACTTTCTGCATGGGGGCCTGACAATGAACGCTATTGGTAGGTCCCCCTACTGAAAATCCTGTTCCTGTTTGTCTTTACTACCCTCATTTTTCTCATGATCAGCCTCAGTACTTTTGTCTTTAGGGCTAGGCTTTCCTGAAAAATTTTGTCTTCGCTGTTCTAAGAGTTCTTGTCTCTCACGGCACTGTCGCCATTTGTGACCTGGCTTTAAGCAGAAGTCACAAAAAATTTGTCTTGTTCTAAAGTTAGACCTAGGCGCATATTCCCTATTGCGACTTCCAAAATTTTGAAAATCTCTTTCTAGAGGACGAGCTCGGTAACGATTGTCTTGTGATCTGGAGGTTGCATTATTATTACTTGGCCTACTACTGGTGGCTGCGTACGAGGTTTCATCAACTAGTGTAGGATCAGACTGGTTGTTATGCAAGTCGAAATAGCATTGAGCTCTGTTGACATACGTTTGTAACCTATCATCTTGAGCTGACATTAACACCGATGCTCTACACTGGGGTGGGAGGCTACTCAAAAATTTGTCTCGTATTTGCGCATCCCCGTAATTAATTTTGCGCGCTGCCTCTCTGATTTTACTCAAATGTACTTCTGCGCTATCCCCTGTTGCATAACAAAGGTTTGCGAAGTCATTGACTAAAGCAAACTTTGACTTGCTTGGGCTAAACCTTGCAATAAATTTTGCCTTAAGGTCCGCAACTGAAGTAAATGCCTGATCTTCTACCCATAGCCTTGCTTGACCTTGTAGAGTACGTTTAAACATTGAAAATACATTTTGTAACTCTTCATTTGTTGCAGGTGTACTCAACTTATGCGATTCCAAATAATCAGTAAACAGTAAGAAATGTGCAGTACACGCATCCCTGTCAATTGAGCTACCGGTTTATCTGGTTGGCAGAAAGTCAGTTTGCCTTAATGCCGGTGGGTTTGCCATGATGCAAAGGAATAGACCTACAAGAAGGAAAGGGAACAAACCAAAACCCAAAATGGTTATCAAAATTCACATAATTACAATTCACGTTAGAGCTTAGGCTTTCAAAATATGAGAGGGCGAATTATGTGACGTTCTACAAATGACGGGTTTCATACCGAGTAAAAACATAACAAACTCACCATGACAATCCAATGAAAATAAACACAATTTAGCTCAAACACATGAAATTGACGTGATAAGGGTCCATAAGAGAAAACAATGCATAATTTACAAATAGGAAGTCCTGACTTCTCTCACGAATCGAAAAACACCGGTAGGAACACGAGTCGCTGAATGGTGGTTTCAAATGTGTTACGTAGATTCTTCAGAAAATGGCCGGAATTGAAAAGTCGATCGTATTGGTAAAAGACGTCTGGGCGACATCGGTAAAGCGTACTGGTTTCAAAGACTAGATCCTATAGGCACCTAATCTGTGTTGGCTAGGCTATACAAAACTAGACTCTAATCTGTGTTGGCTAGGATAAACTAAGTTACATCTTACGAGTCACAACACAAGCGGCGATGCTGGCTGCTAGTTATACCGGAACGTGTCCCTGTAGACATACCAGGTTCGGTCGTCAGTAGACTGGTCAGACCAAGGCGATGAATCGAATACCATGACCATAAAGCTGAAAGATGGTTAGGCTACATCATATCAGTGTTTTTCAGCAACGATAAGCATGATAAAGGCTGGCCTAGACTGGATTCGCCAACTGGATAGAAGTTTGAAAACTTTGACAGGCCTCTCGGGTATCTGCATAGGGCCTACAATCGTCCGAAGGAGTATCGTAGTACCGTTCGTTGTTGAAGGTAAAAGTCTGCAAAGTTTGGACGATTGCGCCAACTGGTTAAGACTGTTTAACAAAGGGTTAGTCAAACCTCTCGGTTGATCTGCTTAGATTCGTTTCCAAGTTCGAAGGTTGCATACTGGTATAGTTGTACTCGAACGTTGGTGAAATGGAAGCACCACAGGTAAAAATTCGCACAAAGATTTCAACAGGAGCAGTTTGTATTTGCGAAAATCAAGATCACGAGTTTAGGCTAACAATGTTGATTTACGTTGGGCGCCATGTTGTGTTTTGTTTCTCCTGGGTTCGGCCAAAACACCTCGATAATAATTAGCAGTTCGATTATACGATTCTCAGGGTAAAAAGGATAATCAACAGTCCAAATAATTTTTAGTCCATTTTATTCTTGATTTGTATTTCTTCTTTGATACACATGTCACAATTATTACTGCAGATTAGCCTAGATTAGTTGTCTTGATAGCTCGAGTTCTCAAACACGACTACTCTCTTAGTCTTACCGTGAGAGAACGGATACGCAAAGGAAGCACTAACTGGAAGACTTCCTTCCGGGCTTCCGGGCCAAATCACATGATATCCTGACATTAATATTCATCAATTGACAACCAATTACGATTAATTTCACATGTCTTTGATCTTCACAATTGAAAGTGACCTTCAAGAGGCTCAAATTAAAGTGATACGATATCTCTACACAACATTACTTGTAATTGACTGTGTTGTTTTAATCCGAATGAATTAGTGAATGGATAGATAGGCAAACGGAACGACATATATCACATCAGATATTACATATAGCATACTCCTGTCCAACCTGGAAGGAAAATCTATGCTTAACAAACATGTTTGTATGGTTGCTATAAGCTCTCAATTTTAATTAGACAGAGGTTTACTATGGCATGTTTGCCTATTGACACACAGCAGTATTGAAAGTTTATTAAAAATGAATGACACCCTACTCCATGGAGATGTAACTGCTATGTTGTGAAGGCAAAGAAGTTTTGCAAAAAATTTCAGGGTAACAAATATATTACAAAAGGAGAGAACTTGAAATGTGAATTGAACTTTTATATGCTTTCAAGTTTTGCAATGTCTTACCAGTCATTTGATTACAGAATTATTTAAAGGTAAGTAACCAGCAAAATTCGTTTGTATCATTCCGTGATCACTCTCCAGTAGCGTAATGGTATGGACATGCAGATATTAAAGAGCCTGCATAAGAACTTTAAAGGTCAGGTTAAATACAAGTGCAAGTATAAGTATGATTAGACCAATGCCTTCAGATGATTGAGTTTGTCAATCAGAATATCAACTGGATTGATTCCTTCGACACTGCCTATAAGCTAATTTCTCTTTTAATACACCTTTTCCATAGAGTAGAAGTTGGTTGCCTAAACATTAGTCTATGTCATCTGCAATTTACATAAAGGTGTGAATGATACATTTGAATTCCTTTTTCACTACTTTTGTTCTCAGGCAAATTGGAATCAGAAAGTAAAAAATGAATCAGAGTACAAAAAGGAGCAGGATGAGGAGGAGATATTGGACTTATCAAAGGTAGAGACATTGATGATATGTTATATTGTTAGGGTTTGAAAAGAGATGGTACTAGCGTCTGCTCTAGATATTTTTCAATCTCGAAAACAAATTAACATTTTCTCAAATATATGATTTACTTGTGGTTTATCTTGATTAAATTTTGAATTGAATATTAAATGCTCGAAATGAAATGTACAGAAGTGTAACAGCATTGATGTATAAGACATTCTTACCCCCCAAAAGACATCTTCTTTAAAAGCAACACAAAAGGTTATCAAAAATATATTGTTCTACATCTTAAATAAACTAAAAAGTGTAATGAGACATTTCCAAAATAGTTACTCCAAAGTTTCTTTTTGATACCTATCAAAAAATGCATCAAGTTTATTACTACTGGTAACAGAGGCAGCCGCTTGAGATCTTAGGCAATGTGTGATGAGTGTAGCATCTTTGTAATCCCCTTGCACTGGAATACAAATTACACAGTTAAGAAATGTGCCAATTTAGTAAGAAAAAATAGCAGGTACTTTGTCTTTGCTCTAAAAAAACATGTATTAAATGGAAATCATACAGTATGAACAACAGTCCTTCAAATTAAGAACTTGAAAAAACTTCCCCTTAGCACCTAGCTCAACACAATGCAATAACCACTTCTTCTGGAGATGTCTAGAATAGCAAAACACATTTTCTTAATTGAAATTACTCTCTAAGCCAAAGGTATAGCCTGCTTTGAGATTTTCTACTTGTTGTACATGCTGTGCAAAGTGTGTTGAAGGGCTTTGAAATGTGTGCTTAAAGAAAGCTCATTTAACTTAGGTTCTTTTTTTTGTATTCGTCAGCTTCTATAGAATGATGTGGTTAGTTCTGACAGCATTTCAAAACACATTGTAATAATTGTACTTTTAAAAGACATTCATATAAGAACACAACTTTGTTCTTATATGGCTTGTTTATGTTAATGTTTGTAAAAGGCCTCAGTAGATGTATCAGTATTTGAGGATTTTCTGGCAATGTAAGAAGTGTGTTATTTGTTATTCTGTACATTAAATGTTTCGAAAACCTTGTATGAAAATGCCATTTTCACAAAGATGGCATAACTAGTTTATAACATTGTTTTGCTGAATAGAATAAGCCTTCTACAAGTTACCGCAGAGAAAATAATCTTAAAGAAGAAGGTCCTTCACAAGATGTTTCCACAATGAAAATAAAAGAAGAGACTTGTTGGAGTGATTCTGAACAGGACATCTGGACAGTGAAGGTAATCAGGGCTTGGGGTTAGGGTCGGGAATTTAGGCTGAGGGTTCACTTTAAGGGACACAAGAAACATTAACGATGCTGTTAGGGACTAATGGCGGGACTATTGGCATTAAGACTAATTACACATGGCACCAAAGAAAATGAATACTGATGGAACAGTTGGTTAGGGGGTGAAAAACTATAGACAGTATACCATAAAAGTTCAACTTGTTTTGTTACATAGGTACTCGATTCTTTTGAGCTGATAGTGGCAAAGCATTAGACAATTTTGTTTGCATATTAAAGCAAAATATGTTTGCAACTTTGAGCAACATATGTTGGAAAAAGCTGTTGAAATAGTATGTCGCTGATAATTGGTTTTGAGAGAGTACAGATTAGATGATTTAAATTGTGCAAGCTAAGTAAAAGAAATGGTGGATACATGGCTTTTACTCAAGAAGAACATCAATTCAAATGTACCTATACAGTGTCAACAACAACCCTTGAACTAAGAATTTGTATTGATAGCTTTCTCTTTGCACCCATCTCAACCAATTGAAGTAACCACTGCTCCAGGATGCCTAGTAGAGCAAGAACACATTAGGTTTGGGGTGACATTACTTACTCATGTTAAAAACTTCTTGTTTGAGATTTCTGCATCCTTTTGGTTTGGATGAACAGAGAAACCTATGCATTGATGATGACATGCGTGCAAATGTATGTGTGGGTGTGCGCACATGGTTGAGCGTTTGTGACACTCTGCTTGTTAATACGATATCTCAAGACAGGAATGTCTGACAGCTAGTTTTCAAACTTGGTACATAGATGCGCCATATTGAGAGAAAGAACCATTTTGTTTTGGGTGGAAGACTATGATTTATCCTTTGAGGCTTTGGATTTGTAATAATTTACATGTACCCCAATTCCTGTATAGTTTATGGTAAGGAATCAGCATATTGATGTTGCTAAAGCTAGAGTACATTTCTTCATTCGTTCTCATATGGCTAAAAGAATCGTTGTGATTCTGATGTCATGTGAGATAACTTTGTGTATGCCTGCCACAGTTTGCATGTATAAACGCCATTTACCAACGTCGGAATGCACGGTATTTTTCATGTTTAGATTAAGTATTACATATTAATTTGGGTAAAGTTAAATACATGCATATATATATATATATATACATCATTTTTAAGTCCCAGCATATATTTGCCTTAGCGTGTTGTATCCCACAGGAGTCGGGTTGGTTGATCAAAGAGGGATTTTAGGTTCACTCAATATTCCATGTTGGTTGATTGAAGAGGGAGTTTGGGTACACTTAATATCCCATGTTGGTTGATCAAAGAGAGAGTTAAGATTAACTTAATATCCCATGTTAAGTTGGTTGATCAAAGAGGGAATTTAGATTCACTTAATATTGCATGTTAGTTAATTAAAGACGGAGTTTAGGTTTACTTATTTTTCCATGTTGGTTAATCAAAGAGGGAATTAAGGTTCACTAAATATGCCAATGTTGGTTGATTAAAGAGTAGAGAGGGTTTAGATTCACTTAATATTCCATTTTGGTTTATCAAAAACTGAGTTTAGATTTACTTTGTATTCCATATTGGTTGCTGTAGGCTATGCTTACGTGCATGCCTGAATACATACAAACATAAGTACACACATGCCTCCTTTGTTAAATGCATGCCTGCAAACATAGATGTAGACATTAACACAGAGGTACTCACACCTATGTCATCATATATACACATTTTCCACTTACATCAAAACCAATAATAAATTTCGAAACACCATTATTCTTCACCAGGGAGAACCTTCTTCTAGCTATGGTGAAAGGAAGATTGTGAAAACAGGAAGCGGCTTAATGAACAGTGCACTCTCACTTATTAAACAAGAGATTTCAGAAAGTGATCCAGCGCAAGACGTCTTGACAGTGAACCCCGGTGAGACAAATGATCAAAGTCAGCTTTCAAGTGAGAGTCTATATTACAAATTGCAAATGAATACAAAAGAATATCTGAACTATCTTCACTTTAAGATTATTTTACGTACCCTCCACTGTTCATAAATTATTGCAAGTGTTTATTTTATCCTTGTCAAATGTTTTATAGTTGCTAGTAATCCTTACTTGATACACATTGGTTTCTGCATTAAGTACATTTTGAAGTTATGTTAAGGTGGTATAATATTTTACTTTTTCTTTTTTTTTTTTAATTTAAGGGATGACCTTTATAAATTGTTGTTTGTTTTGAAACCAGGTGAAGTCACATTAGAAAAAATGTCTCTGATGGCAATACCCAGTACAAGCAAATTTCCCATGGGAAAAGGACCCGTGGAGGAACAATTGGACAAAGTAAGATTTTCTCACTCTGAAATTTATGTTATGGTTAACTTTTAAAGGTTAAGGAAAATAAAACACTTTGTATTAACAATGCAGTCAGAAGAAAACATGGATCCAGATGGTGCCCTTTTATTGCTTTCATGTTAAAGTGTCCTGCTAAAAAGTTTATGTAACATATAGAAGTTGTTGCCTTACCTATCCGCTTCGTGCAGAGTAGCATATAAGGCCGCCACGCTCTTTCTCCAAAAAAACTCTATTTCTGGCCTGAGACCTTGCTTCATGCCAAGTTCTCCACCAACCCAAATTCCTCCTTTTCAATTTCCACAGCCTTCGATGGCTTGTTCGGTAATAAAGAACTTTTTTTTAGTTAAGTGGAGGTCAAAGGGCATTTGGGGTCACATACACAAACTACGTAAAAATCTCCTCAATGGCCCGTAAGGCTATCAGAGGTCAAATGCAATGTCACCAGTTGTCATTTACCAGGTGACCAATTGCCGAATGTCAGGTCAGCAGAGGTCATGTGAAAAGGTTGACAGTAGTCAAATGACAAGTCACCAGAGGTCACAAATATCTGGTCACTAGATGTCAAATGCCAAATCACCATAGGTCATGTGCTAGGTAAGCAGAGGTCATAAGCCACGTCACAAGAGGTCATGTGCCACATGAAGGGGGTCAACTGCTATTTCCACAAAGGTCAAGTGCCAGGTCAGCAACTGTCATATGCCAGGTCTCCAGATGTCATTTGCAAGGTCACTAGAGGTCAAATGCCATGTCACCAGGGGTAATATGCCAGGTCACCAAGGATCACATGCTTAGGAACCAGGGGTCCACCGGCAGGTTACCAGAGGTCATGTGCCAGGTCACCAAAGGTCAAAATCCAGGTCAACAGAGGTCATGTGCCAGGTCACCAGTGTAAGGTCACCAACGGTCAAATTTCAGGTCACTGAAGGTCATGTCCAGATCACCAGGTGTCAAATGCCAGGTCTTGCCTACTTGCCCACCAGAGGTCAAATGTCATATGAGATCACCCGGGTTTAAAAACGTCTTCAATTAGATACCTTCAAGTAGGAAAGTAGGGAGAATTTCATATTGTTATGTGGGTGTAGCACATTTGACCAAACATCCCTTATTGTTTTGGGGACGTCCGATTTACGTCATTTGGGGGTCCTAGCAATAAAAATATTTTCTAATATTATAACCTCAGATCAATATAGCTAAAAAAAGAAAAATGTTTTTTTGTTCATTAATCACTAAGACTTTGAGTTTTCTGGTTAATAAAATCATTCCCGACTTTGGTTGAAAAGAATCCCAAACTTCACTATGAACACGTTCACCGTTTTTCGTTCCGAAAAACGGTTAATTTTTGTGGTGAAAAAAAAACCACCCCTTAAATCTGAAGACCAAAGCAATGCACCGCGATGAAAAGGCTTTCAACCACGGTGAAAAGATAGCACCTTAAAAGCATCATATTCTTTTCCACTGCGGTGAAAATTTGCCCATAAACATGACAAATTGTACCTGTGATTACTACTGGACAGCTTCAATAAACAAATTGACCGCGCTGTCCTTGGAGGCCAACTGGCTGTCATGGTTGCTGGAAACAATGAAGTTGATAAAATGCAGGTCTGCCAGGACACAAACTTTTGGTTATCGCATAAAGCAGGGAGATCCCCTAGGATACGCTCATGTAAGTATTTGGTAAGCCAAGGAGGATATATCTGCAATATATAGGAGTGTGGTTTTGTTTCATAGCTTCACATCCAGGTGGTGGTACTTTTGAATAATAGGCCTATAGAAAATACAAGTTATAGTGCAGTGAAGTCAACCACAAGACAAGCCACACAGATAAAAAGACTCATGCAAGGTTAAGTACTGACTGAAATGAAGGACACATAACTATATTTTGCAATTTTTGACTATCAAGTGCAGGGTTTGCATGGTATCACTAACATAACTGCAAAAATTGACAATATTTTGAATCTTGCAATCTATACAATGGCGTAGCTCGATCTGGAAGATGGGAGAAAGATAGGCGAGCCCTCATGACTCTGAAAAATGAAAAATTCCGAAATTTGCCATTTGTGACACCAGTCATCTACAAAACACTTGGTTTTCCCATCTCTTCTTTCATGAAATTGCAAATTCTATCTAATAAAAGCTCCATATTTGTGGATATTTTTTGTTTTTATTTTGTTTTTTAAAAGCAAAATTTTTCCAGCCCGTTTTGCGCCCAAAATTGCAATTCTTTATGCATTAATGCTTGCTTATACCTTCAATTGGTAAGCCTATACAAGCTCTAGAAATGATAAAATCGAAAGTTTGCAATTTGTGACACCGGTCCGATCAACTACAGAGTAGTTCAGTTCCCAACTCTTCTTCCATGAAATCACGATTTCTTACCGATAAAAGCTCCATATTTTTCATTATTTGTTTCAAAGAAACAGACTTTTCCACGCGCTTCACGCGCCACAAATCGCAATTCCTAATGCAGTAGTGCTCGCCCATACCATCAACTGGTAAACCTAGTCCGGAATGACGAAATCGGAAATTTTCCATTTGTGACACTAGATCTTGAAGTGACACCGCCAACTACTAACAGCGCTGTTTTCATGAATTTTAAGACTCATCAGATTCCAAATTTTCTGCAGTATAAGCGCTTGACTTTTAAAATGTAGTCGGCAGATCGGAGGGCCTCAATTCACATGCCTTCGGAAACATGCAGCAACAACGATGTTAGGTCGCTGGCAATCTCAGATGTGCAGAATTTTCAGTAATCCCCCAACTTTTCAAATTCCAGAACAGGAAGCCTAGAATTCAAAATTTTCTGCAGTACAAGCTCAATCATTTCAAATATTTGTTTAAGAGGCGTAGAAATGTCGGCGCTTATTGCGCGCCGCAATGGTTTCTTCTCTAGTTCACTGGTGTTGAGAATGTAAAAAAATCAGAAAATTTTGGTGTTTGCCCCTGGAACCATGTCTAGCTATGCCACCTGGCCTATACTGTAGGCCTTGATTCTAAAGCCCAAATAAAGTTTTCTGTTACTCAATGATAGCACTAAAGAAAAACAACAATATACCCTGCTGTTTTATTTTAGTTCCAATCAGTATAGTTCGGATCTGCAGAGCAATCATTTTCTCCAAACTATAATTAAATACTCTAATTAAATACTTGAAGTTAACACTCCCGTAATTTCTTTAGGAGAGGCAAATTTTTCCTCCCTCCCTCCCCCCCCCCATGGCAGAATTACGTAATTCAAGGTTGAAAGGTACCCCACAATATGCGTATCCTTTCAAATCGAAGGTAGTATTGTAAATAACGTTCATTTTGGGTGCTAATTTAGTGACGTTGTTTGGCAGTAAAGAGACTCCACTTATCCACTAGATTCTATCAGTGGACTCAAGAGACCCACGTACAATTTTTAAGTGAAGATACCTCGTTAAGTTAACTCCCTGGTTAAGCCCAACAGGCCTATTAATCTTCCTCGACGGCAGCCCCCTATAGCGCAGTACAAGTCTGTAGGCAACTATTACCATGGAAGTCTACCTCCTCGGTAGTACTTCCATACTCTCACACAACCGTTGTACCCAGGCCTGACCAATATATGGTAATTGCAGGGTTACTGGTCAAAGTCAAGGCTGTCTGTCACAACTCTTGTGAACCACTTATAAAATTAAAACACTCCCCAGAGTTCTATGAACATAAATTTGTCAATGCTGTAGTGGTGTGACAGAAGTTTGGCCTAGAAGTTAACCCCAAAAGATTTGAAGTGACAGTGAAGTCACTTGTGTACTCTGTGCTAGAAGGTCATATGGTCGGAACTACCATGGCTTTACACATAAACAAACTGTGTCCACATTCATCAAAAGCAATGAAAGTACCGTCAAAAAGGTAAAAGGACGTATAAGTTTCACTCCATTGGAATAGCAACTACAGTAGGTTGGCTATAAACAGACAGAGCTTCTATATCAGTGCTAAACTTGGGCTGATTTTGAGGCAACTCTTTGGTAAACACTTTATGGCCCAACCTGGAATATTTTGGGTTGATTTTTTTTTTTTTTTTTTTTTTTTTTTTGCCAGATTGTGGGGATGTGGGGCCCAAAAATCGTCAGGGCGACGATTGTTGGAAAATCTGAAATTCCAGTTGGAATTTACCTATACGTACCTGATCTAACACGTTTTCCGACTGAGCCTATGTTGACTTTTCCAAGAAGATCAATTACCACAGACTTTTCCCAATTTAATTAGTACTATAGAGCCCCTCTTGCAAATCCTATATAAATTGTCAAAATTTTCACGCGCGGGGATTCATCCATGTACGGTAGTAATAAAGCATTAGTCCAATTACCTTTGATTGTTCGTGTGCATAGCCCCCCCCCCCCTCTCCCTACCCCTCGATTTCCAGCTTTTCACAACAGGCATTTAAGCTATTTCTAGATACGGTGAGTGAGTAAGGGTTAGAGCTGGGTTTTTTTTACCAAGAATCAATTTTGACCATGTTCTCTCACAAATGGTATCAACTCAACAAAATGCTCTATAGAAGAGCCTTCAAAGCTCAATTACTAATCAATATTTATTGACAAAGAGTGATAAATAATTACAAATAAGGCAGTACGATAGCCTTCTTTTCAAGAAATAAGTTTCCCTCAGGTAGAAATTAAGTTGCTTGTTGCTCAAGTATAATTTGTTCACCCGCCCAAACTTTCAACATTTCAAAAGGTGCAACTTCCAGAACTCTTCTTGTGCATCATATGAAGCTATTGCTGGGGTTTATTGTTGAGACCAAATGATTTGAAAATGACTAGAGCTATCAATTTTCAATGCTATGTTGGGTCATTTTAAACGTAATATTTCCCTTTAAGAATAAACCTACATAAAATTTAGAGGCACGGCTGCTTCTGCCATCAGTTTTCCCCAATTTAGCAATTCCCAGAAATACACAACCTCTTGTACTGTGTAAATCTGTCAGTTCATGACCTCAACCCAAAATATAGGTCCAGTGTTCCAATGACCTGCAGTGGGAATACCCTCACTTTTTACTGCAGTGATTAGGAGGTTGACACCTTATCTCACATTCCAAGCATCCCAGTTAACAGGTTAAAAGAGCAATGTATTATCCTTAAACAATATTGAAGGTTACATGAAGTATGATGTTGTGATGGTCTGAGTAAGTAGAACCATGCTGATATAGTCTGTTTACTCAGGGGTGTAAGTCCATGGTTGTTTTAAGAATTATGTGATGGGAAATGTATCCCAGTGTCTTGTGTTAATTAAATGTGGGGTAAAAATGCTCACAGATTCGGCATTCACCATACAATTTGTTATTTTAATTTGACTGAAAAGATGATACAGCAGAAGTTTTGTTTTCTTTGAAAATTACAGATTAAAAATGTTGAAATGGGCAGGGAGTTAACTGCTGTTTTGTTTTGCCATTATTGGAAAGTCTCACTTTGACAGTGATCATATAGGTTGTTTGTCAACAAAAAGTGACGATATATTTTACATATATAAAGACCTCATGGACACAGCTTGACTAGGTGAATATCCTCTCTTTTAATTCGTATCTTGTAAGCAAATGCCGCCATAATGTTCTGCACTTGATTTAAAAATTGAATTCTTGAGTGATGATAGGCAATATAAATGTGACTTTATTTGAAAGAAGACTGCTGTATTGCCATAGTCTGACTGATGCTCTTTTATTTTGCCTCCTTGTTGGCAAATTAAATTTATTTAGAGGAAAAATTACTTCAAAAAGCTAGCGTGCATGGCATTAAATGGCATGTAAAGACACAAAATTTCCAGTTTTGTCCCCAACATTCAGCACAGGCGTGCTGGAGCATTTCAGTTTTTGCTTTTTCTTGCACTAAAAAACATCATTCTGTCGTAGAGGCTATCTCTGCAGGGCCCCACCATCAGTTGGCCCAAAAAGTTGGCCCAAAAAGTTTGAAAAATTCAAGCTGAAAATCCAGACTACTTGAATTCGTAGCATCTAAGCAGTAGCTGTCTATTTTGTTGTTTGCAATAAAATTCTCTCTTTAAAATAAGTTCACAAACAGCAAAGTGATGGGAAAGTTTTTAAAAAATACTTTGAACCCAAAAAGCTTATTTTGTCCGGAAAACTATCCACCATTGGTTGGCGCAGAGTGTGCACAAAATTGTGAAAAAAATGTCTACCCCTCCGATGGCCGAAAATTACGTTTTCATGTTTGTAAAGAGAATCTAAATGGTCCTTACTTTTAGCTTTCCTTTGCAGCAATTAGAAAAGTTAACAACTTGGTATAAGCGATCTAAAAATTACCACATAAAATGTTCCTCTACCGTTAGATGAAATGGTCTTGAATCTTTTCGGAAGAAAACTACAACGGAATTGAAAATATGTTTCTCTACTGTGACTTATGGCTAAATTAAAGATCAGCTGAATCAAATACGTATCTGGCCCAATGCCCCCGGGTATGCCAGTACTAAAGTATATGTAGACACGGTGGGTGCTAAACCAGTCTTCACCGTTGGGTTCCATGGCAAAGACCCGTTAGGTGTCTGGGGGCAAAGCTATAGTATGGGGTTTTAACATATCTTTTGATGAAAAAATTTAGTTTCAGGACAGGTGTGCTTTGCCTCTAGCAAATGGGGTATAGGGCTTGCTATGATATTCATTTGGATTCCAAGGGGAAGAAGCCTCAACTCAGGTGGGGTCCAGGGGTTTCCACAGAGGTTCTGGGGTTTAAGCATACCGTATCAATGGGTGAAAACTTTTAGAATAGGTCTCAGGATAGGTATTTGGTTCATAATTGGAAAAATCTGGTGGCAAAGACTGGTTTGGGGCAATGACCCATTCCCCCGCTGCCTCCACGACCCAAAATTTGTTAAAACTAGGTACATCTCAATAGTTAGGTTGCTGTCGTGATTCAAATGCCTCAGAAGCGCACTTATCGCCTTTTATTTCATTATTTGTTTTTCCACAATAATCGATAGTAATAGGTACAATACACAGAAACAAAAGTAGAATGTTACATGAAATCAAAATATTGTGAAGGGAAGCACTCTAAAAAACCCATAGGGTTTGTTGAGTAGAGTGCTCCCAGGAAACAGAAAAAGAAACAAAAAAGAACTAGGATTGTACAAACTAAGAAAGTATATGAGGGCAGGATATAACAAAACAAAGAGAAAACACATAGAAGAAGAATACCTGTCCGAAGTCACACCCTAAATCCCTCCCTAGATACGATCCAATCTACCTCACCCTTGCCCCAAATACCCTACAAGTGCCCCAACCTTCCCACACACATTACATTACACACACTACATTACCCTGACCCTATACATTTCATTACACCCCCCCCCCCCCCATTACACGCCTCTTGAAGAGGAGATCCATGACACCTCTTGCACAAACTTTAGCATAAGCAAGATGCGCTACCGCATTGTCTGCTTGTGCTACCGGGTATTTCAACTGAGCTACCTGTTATTTGACACGTCCTTCTGTCTCTCTCCCTCTGTACAGCTACCGTGTGTTCACCGGATAAATCGGCAAATCAACTTGAAGGGTGTACCATTTGAATTAATAACTCTCATGATGGTTACTGCGAAGAGGATATCATCGAATTTAGCCATTGGTTTAAAATGATTAAGCGAAAGTCAAAGGCATCAAAGGGTGCGTTTATTCTGTTATATTTTAGAACGGTTAACTGCTTGACTTTTATCGTTTAAATCTATTAGTTTAGCAACAAAGAAATGGAGATGTACTAAGTCTTTTGTAACAACTCTCTTTACAATTTGAACAGTTTGGTAGTGAGAAATATAGTCAGTTTACACTTGAGACATTAATTGTGACAATCACAATCATAATAGCGGTATTAAAAGATGAAGCCATGTTTAAAGTAAATAATTTGGCTGTCATATATTGCAGAAATATGTAAATACACTTAACAATGAAAGCAGTGGCGTACACTCTTAATACAACAGGGTCAAGATTGACCCAAATTGGGTCAGATTTTGACCCAAAAAATGTCAGTAGGGAACTGAACCGTTTTGGGTCATGCAGACCCAAAAATTTGGGTCAAATCGGAGACCCAAGACTTGGGTCAAGATACTGAACCAACGTTTGGGTCAGGATTGACCCAAGTAAGGGTCCTCTGTAACCCAAGTTTGGGTCATATCAAACAGAAGCAATTTGGGTCACCACAAACCAGGTGGTGACATTCTAAAACAGGAACTAGTACAGTGACATAATAAATGAAAAGGTGATACAAATGTTTCAACTGTGCAAATTTATTTTATCTCCTGCCACAGTTTGGAGCTATTCTATGTCTTTACTAGTCCACACCGAGGTCAAAATGTACAAGAAAAAAATGATTTGTGATACTTTAGATCAAAGATAAATTCATTACAAATGCAAAGGAAAAGATTGGGAGCATACCACCAGCCAGAAAATCATATAAGGAGCTTGTTCAGATACACTAATGCATGATTCAGACAATATCTGCAGAGAGATATTTGACATGTGAGTCAAAACTTAAGTTACTCTACTTTTTCCTGTAAAATCATATTGCCTCCAACTTACTCTAAAGCTATTTTTACTAAAAACTTCATGAATTCTAGTGGACTATATATATTTAAGAGACCCCCCTCCCCTTCCCCCCACACACAATATCTTGACATGAAGCTGTGACAAATACAAAACAATAGGTTCTTCTTTCAATTTTCATGACAATACCATTACATAGCATGTAAATGTTACTGCCCAATGTTTTTTCGTTACATTTAATATTGTTACCATTTTTGTTCCACTCACAAACCAACCCAGTATTACACCAGGAGAAAATTTTAAGATTTTTGTACATGTATGTCTATCTCCTTTCAGTGTTCTACATCTCAAAAAACAAAATTTACATTTAAATCAATGAAATGTTTAACCTTTTACACGGCAATTACTAACATTCAAGTCACAAACACACATAACCCAGAACGAAGATTTTTGGCATGAAAGGAGGCAGATTGTACTTCTTATACAACTCCTTTGGTTATAAAATCATCCTTTAAGGCATGTGTAATTTTTTAAGAAGACTTAAGAAGATTATTTTAGGAGTAAAAATTGTCTTTTTGAAGAAAACTCAACATTACACACTCAACTGCAAAAAAGCTGTTAAGACATTATGCAATAATAACCAAAGGTTGACAAAAGGAATTTGCAACAATCCACAACGCAATTTACATGCACAGCTAATGAATTATCTAAGAAATAGTCTTCTAACGGATATCTTGAGAATGACAAAGGATAGAAAAATACTGTATTATCAGGAGATTATTGAGTAAATATGTGATTGAATAAAAGCTTAAGGGAATCCATTATTTTTGGAGCTGGGTAACCCTGGGTAGCCCTATTAGTCATGACTCCTATCATGGCGTCAACTGGCAAAAGAACATACCCCTCAGCAGCTATAAACAGTTGAAAACTAGTCTTCCAATGTGTAAAATACACCAGTGGGCTTAAGCATTACAGAAATCTCGGATCAGATTACGATCCCAATTTTTTTATTGCTAGTAAATATCTTCTCCATCTCTAATCGGAAAGAACCAAATATTTGCCAACTTGTGTAAATATATGATTTGTATTGAACGACTAAGAAAGTTCGAATTGATAACGATTATTTGACACCACACCGACAAACAGCTGTTACTGGGCTACGTGTGTCCGATAACAGCCGTCCGTTGGTGTGATGTCACGAAATAATGAGTTAATATTTCGTTCTCGTAGTCCTCTGAAACAAAAAAAATATTTACACAAGTTGGAAAATATTTGGTTCTTGCTAGAAATGGAGAAGATATTTGCTAAAAATAAAAAAATCAGATTGTAATACCATCCGAAATCACTGTAATGTGACCGGCACTTTACAATACAGGCTTCTCAACGGTGGAGCAGCCTAAATGAGGATGTCAGAAAGGGGTAATAGCCCAAGAGAAGAGAAAACATATGAATGAACACATGATAAATGAAAACAGCCACTTTGTTAAAATACCTAAAACATTTGGAACACAAATGTTAGCCCCAAAATTACTTATTCAGACTTTCTTCTGATTTTTAGAAAAGCCTTTAGAGACATTACTGAAGATGATGTGGCCTTGGCAATACCTTCAATGTTGTAGATGGCACTCTGCAAAAACTGCCACGAGTTGCTTGTTTGCCATGGATAGTCTATGTCATAAACATAAAAGCATTTAAAACATAAGTCAATTGCCTTCAAAAGCGAATCCTGAGGTATGGCCTCTCTTTCTATAATTACAAAGACCTGATCAGGATTCACCCTGCCACCGAGGATTAAAACAAATGGCTGCTTGTTGGTGACATTTTCAAGGTAGCTGGGGATGTTCGTTCCAACCTGGAAGTGAAAAAGTAAAAAGAAGCATGCTAAATTGACACTTGTTCAAAATTAGCCCACATAAAACTTTGAAGGAAATGATAACACTAAGATGTATAACACTGTACAGGAAATGACAATTTCTGCAAAAAAACGAGGTAAAAAAAGGATGACTACTAAATGCAAGTCACTGTGCCATGCTTTGCTTTCCACTTTTTCTTTGGATACAGGTCCGTAGCCAGACACGGTTCCAGCGAGGGGGGGGGGGGGGGGGCAAAATTTTTTTTCCAGGGGGAATGTTTCAGGGGGGCCAATGTGTACAAATGTATTCGCCCCCCTTGGCCCCTCCTTGACTAGAGGCCTGTTGGGTTTTCAGAAAGCGCCTTCAAACTTGAAAAAGGTTGAGCTGATGCCAGATTTAAGACACTGTAATCTCATCCTAATAACAAATTCTAATTTTGAAATTAATGAAACACATCATCCTTGTATCCATAGCAGTCAAAATTCTCACCTTCCTTGCATCAACAAAGGGAGAGATGGCATCATTTATAGTTGCCCTCCTGCTCTTCCCTTTGATTTTATGTGATCCTGTGGGAAATATGCATGGCAAGCACTGCAAGGCAATGTTGCAGACCTCATCATCTGAAAGAAAGGATACAAAACAAAAAAGTTTATCCATAAACATGCAGTTTTAAAACTTTTCAATGTTTTGACAGAGTTTTGCTTTTGAAAAGCTCTTTCATAACGGATAAAAAGGGAGAACACCAAACTGGGAAATTGATTAGAAATTCACGATACAATGACTCGCTGCTGTTTAGTGTATCCTTCTTTGGTGGCGGCAAGTACAAAGCTGCATGAAAAAGTGTTGCAGAGTACATACGAAGTGTGAAAATGGCCAAGCTGCAACAGAAAACTGCTCTAAATCTATGGAAAAACTGTTACTGGGGCATTAAATATATCAAAACAAACCTGACAAACTAATGCATTACAGCTCACTTTTCATACATGAACAACTTTATGACATAAATAAGGATGAAATGTAATTTCTGTTGTTCTTACCATTATTGTTGTCAAGCTGAACATCAAGATGACGGGACCAGTCATTCTGCTTGTCGGCATACTGTAGGATATTCTTTGCGAGTTTTGGGGTCCACAAATGAAACAAGCAGTCTTCAGTGCCTGGCTTGAGGACTGCAAAATCTATGCTTATCTAGACAACACAAAGGGTACAAAACATATCAGGGAGTCAGCCAATTTCAGAATCACCACATATGCCATAAAAAGGAGCATCTTGACACTGTTTACCTCAGCATAATTCTTTAGTGATAAATTCAGAGTAAACCTAAACTTTAGCCAATATTAGCTTTAGCTTGGAAATCCAGAGTTCACCCAAAGCAGTCATAACGAATGTCATGAAAGTAAATTGATAGAACTACCTTTGATGAAAAAAATTTCAGGTAATTGTCTTTTTTATACAGTTAAGAGTTCAGTGTGAGGATAATTATATTTTGATAATGTAAAAGAATAGTAAAATCTAAACTGCCTCATGTAATTTTCATTTCGAACATATTCAGTGCTTCCAAGGTATCAGCACTGAATTTATGAATTTACCTTTGTCACTTAAAGGAGATGACAAGAATGATCATTTCAGTATCAAAATTGAAAAGTAAACAAAACTTTCACCCAATGCAAAAAACCCCAACTTCATAGCTTATTTCGTTCTCGAGATATCACCATTTTTTTTCATGTAAATACATGGGAGTTGCCATTTTCCAAACAAACTGACTTGTAGCAAGTCGATTTTGACATTTCAGGCTCACTTTGTAAATGAGATGTTTTTGTTTTCCTTTGTATTTTGTTTCATTGTTATGCTCCACACAAGGTTAGCATGTTCTTGTTGGTATCATATTACAAAATTACAGGACTCACTGTGTCATTTCTGAAATTATTGTTTATATAATAGCTGGACTTTTGGGTAAAAAATCAAATTAAATTACAAAGAAATACATAACTTTTGAAAATAAAGTGAGCCTGTGACATCATAATAGACTTGCCACAAGTGGGGCATGGCAGCGCTTCTGCAAGTGATAAGAATTGCGATATCTCGAAAACCAAATAAGCTATGAAGATGTTTTTTTTTTTGTATTGGATTGAAAATTTTATATTCTTTCCAAGTATGTTACTGAAATGGCTATTGGTGTCATCTCCTTTAAAATGAATTTCCAACAAGCAGAACTGGTAGTACCAACTCACACTTATTGGACTTGTTCTTTTTTTCAGTCTGTTCTTTTGATCCTAAAATAATAGACAGACTAATGAATTTCTTTCAAGGAATGATAGGTTTGTGGAATCTTGAATCAACATTTCAAAAACCCAAAGATACCAAGGAGAAAATACTTGTAAAATGAAAAAGTGACTGTAAAACAAGAAGGCTTCCTATTAAACATATTTTCAGTCAATGTAAGCCTTGTACCAAGGTTTGTAGCTCCTGCTTGATTCAAATATGTACTGAATGAAACGTACAGGTAATGAGGAAAATTTGTACTAAATTTCTCTACCAGATATCAGAGAGTTTGCATCTTTATTTGTTAGAGTTAGCCCTAATACAAACGCATGCCATCACATACCGTCCTGAATATTAAGGCATAACAAAAAAAAAAAAAAAAGAATGTGTACATTATGATTCATTGCATATTGTTTTTTTCCAGCTCATCCTCTTGCTTAATGTTAAAAACAGGTATCTGTCTTGCAATCCAAATAAAATTGGTGAATACAATTGCATTTACTTAAATTGCTAAAACATCTATGACTTGCCCCACCATGCAAACATCCCACATAGAAAACCAGTCGACACACATATGCACAGTACAATGCATGCTTACCAAGCCTGGGGTATCAAGGAGTCGTGGATACAACAAAAAGAGTTCCTACACAGGTTTATCAGGATTATTTTTTATCCAGGAAAGCCTTGTGTGCGCTGTTTTTCTATGGTATTCCCTGACTTGACTTAACGGCTCCTTATTGTGTTTTAACCACTGGCTCATAGCTTCCACCTCTGCAGGATCAATGGCTTCTAGAATAAAAATAATGAAAAACGCTGAGTCTGTGTCGGAAGCACTTTGACTTACATCTTTTCTTTACAGAGAAGGAAAAGGAAGATGATTCAGCATCAATGAAAATTAGAAAAAGAGAAGTTTGAAGCCTGCTGAAAACTGATAGATGACAAACTCTGGCTCAAGCAAAATTGTAATACTGTTTTCTGATTCTAATCATTATGAAGGGACCTGTCAAATCAAAATCTAATTATGTGCGGCAAGCAAAAGTATTAGTGTATGCACGCATTCTTTATGGAAAGTTTTGCACTAAACTGAGTTTTTTTTATAACACATACAACTATTACAACTGGTAAAATGTACCATATTTCTTTCTTTTCATTTCAAGCACCCAAGCTGTCATGGGTGTTTGGTTTTGCGTGGTGGCACCTGATACTGTAGGTCCAGGTCGGATTCCTGGACTGAGTCATACCTAAAGATTTTAAAAAATGGAACCTACTGCTTTCGGGCAGGATGCTCCACATATGCAGTGCAGGAGGGAAAACAATCCAGTGACCAATAACTGGTAAAAAAAGCGTGCCTTGCTAGACTAAACGAAAAGTGAGAAGATGAGATGTAAAATTTTAACAACCAACCAACCCAAGTGGTCACGCATGCTTTTACCACATGAATTGACCCATTACATCTATGTCAAATTACCAACTGATGTTTTTTTTTGAATCTATAGTCACCTTCATCACTGTCTATGCTGGGAGCTGATGAAGCTGTGGAACGATTCAACTCAGAAGTATGCTGATGTGAAGATGGCTGGTGCTTCTTAGCTGTCCTTTTTCTCACATTTCTTAGCCTCTCTTCTAAGTATCCTGTAGCAGCATGCTGTGCAATACTTGGTGTGTACCAAGCCTCCTGAAAAAGAAATGCTATGCATAAGAAACACATACTATTGCCCTGTTTGCACAAAGGAGAACCATTCATAGAAAAAGATATTGACCTCCACAGTCAGTCCAAGTCTTAGGTTTACAAGTCATTAAAGAGCAAAGTGGGGTACGTCATTTTATATCTACATGGCAATAGCCACATCAGAACCTTCAGATTAACTTGACCTTCTATTAATTAATGTTCAAGATTCTTGCAAATTGAAGCTTATTCTTTTGCAACATACACTAATGCTCCTTATTCCATTTGTCCCCAGAATTTTCTAAAAAAGAAGTACTAAGCCACACAAGAGTTACCTCAAGTTTCCGGAAAACTTGTGTACTTCTAATGCTTCCTATGTTGATCCATAACAATCTTCCATTGCACTACACTTTTGTACGGTATGGAAATTCAGGCTGCTATCATTCTAGAAACTAGGTTTTGAATTTTGAAATGATATTTCACCAAAAATGCACATTATGTAACATTCACTTTATAGAAGGCAGTCATTCCAAGTACATATTTACAACAGCTGGTCACTTAACGAAGAGATAAGTTAGTCAATTTGATGAGATTTAACAACACACCAACTCCAAAGTGTTAGTATCAACTGGCTGAAAGGTATAGTCTAAATACGGTTTTAAATATGGTTCGAGTTCAAGTTCAGTTTCAAATACAGTTCAAACACGGTGCAGGTACTTCCCTTGAGTCACCTCTTACGACAGGCAGGAAATACCGTGGGCATACTGTACAACCCCCAGCCCACAGGGTGCAGAAAAAAATGAGAGACAGGTTCCTTTATTTTTCTCCAACTCCTGAGTTGGTGACAAAAAATTTAATTGGTCAGCCTACATAAATAACAACAGCCACCATTAACAAAAATTTTGGATGGTAGTAAACTACCTGAAAGAGGATCGGCCACATTGTACGTAAATAAAAGTACTTCGCTGACTTGAATGCACCATAGTTACTCTACTTCTTAACTTAGATATACTCACATAACAATTGCCATCCCCTTTCAGCTTAGGAAACTGAACTATGATTGACCTTGCCAGTGCTTCTTTAATGTGCGATTTTGGTCTGAAACATGATGAAATTATTTTTTAATGGGTATGTTCAGATAATGCCAATTAGTTCTCACTGTCACAAGCTTACACTTAAGCCAAATTCATTGACAACAAAATAAAGAACAGAAAACAAAAAAATAAACTGACAAACAAGCAAAAACTAAAAGTACTGTTTAAATATCTGTGCCAAACAATGATAATTAATGACACGAGACAAGCAGTAGCAACTTGAGATAATTAAAAGCCATACAATAATTCTTTCAACCAAGTATGATGTCCACCTGACCTTAAGACATGTAATGCTGCCTAAAGCTGTGAGAGTTATTCTGTAAGCACTAAGCAGGGTCCGGTTCCACACAATTTCTAAGCCAATTTCAAGGACTTTACAACAACTTTTCAAGGCCAAAGAGCCTTTATTCAAGGTTTATGATTAGGGGGCTCGTCGAGTTGGTATCGATAACTAAATAAGAGTGTTTAAAGGGCAGGAGCATTCATCCCAAATTGAAGAAGTGTAGTAGACTGTCCAGTTTCATGATTGGCTATTGGGAGTCATGTGACAATGTTTTTTCTCTTCAAATGTGAAATTTACCAGAAATAACTGCTTGGTTTACCTTGAATATGCAATAGTAAATTCAAAAAACGTAATGAAAGATACTTTGAAGAGAAATAAGATGAAAATTGTGTTATTTAGCTTTTTCTTCAAAATAAGTTTGGGGGTACTGCTCTTTACCTTTAAGGGTACTACTACATGACAATGCTTATAAGTAGCATAATTAGTCAAGTTTCGTATCAAATAGTTACAGGAAAATTGAAATCCTGAATATTGTGGAGTCCTGACGTTTAACGGTTGTGTGCATAATTTGAGTGTCTGGTCACGACTTTTGAAAACCAAATTGAACCGTTCAGTGCCCACTTATAAAATAGAACCATGTAGAATACTGGGATTGTCTAAATTTGACCATTTGTCAAAGAAGAAAACTTAACAGCTTTGGAAACATTTGTTGAATTTCATGAACCAACTCAATGAGCCGCTTTAAGCATTCTTTAAGTATGAAATAGGAACATATAAACAAGAAATTTAACATCTTTAATTATAATATCAGCTTAATCAGTACAAAGTTTAGTTAGTTAGTTTGATGAGATTTAACTGCCCAGTTTCCAACTGACTGGTTCAAGTTGAGCCGGCCATGGCCTTTTTGCCAGTTATGGCTCACTGTTATTTTTCCTACTCCATTGCTTATGCAGAGCATCATGCACAACGACAGTAGATCCATTTTGGTGTGACTCGACCTGGGAATCGAACTTGGGCCTCCCGTGTGAGAAGCGGATGCTCTACCACTAGACAAAACACACAGTACAAAGATTAATCTTCACTCAAACTTAATGAAACAATAAGTTTTGGGTGCCAGATACAGTACTGTGACAGAATGTTGAATCAATTGGTTGAATCCGCTGTACAGTAATACCTTGAAATGTAATGGTGAGATATCAGCCACTTCAAATTTAATGTAAGCTTTAATACCTACCTTAAAAACAATGAAATATTAATAAGTTTTGGGTGCCCAGTAGTGATAAATGTTTGCACATATAACTGCTGAAATTATCAAGGACTTTTCTAGTACTTTTTCTTGTTGGAGTACTTTTTGAAAAATATCCAATTTTAAGAGGATTTTGAGCACTTTCAAGGTCTGCAATTTTTTTCAAGGATTTCATTTACTTTCAAGTACCTATGGAAACCTGCTGTCCACATTTGAAACAAACAAACCCCATTTTGCTACAGTAGTTCACACTACACTGTTTCTAGGAAAGCTGAAAGAAATGTGCTACCTCATTGCATTCAAACTGCTTCAGCTCCTTAATCTGTCTGGCAGGTTTCATTCTTGGTCCAAGAGGTTTAATTAGTTCTTTTAGTTTCACTGTCCAGCAGAAGGAAGTTCTCTTGATCAATGAAGTTTTCTGAAAGAAAATAATTGTACGTTGTTGAAATTATTCAAATGACATAATTTCACATATTAAGACTATTGTATGATACACAGGATTACTTGACTGCAGGAGTAACCATCTAATTATACAGTAAGATGGGTGAGAAAGAAACAATTTCCCTAAACTTCAGGATAAAAAAGTAACAGGTGTATTATTTCTGTTATACAGTATTTTATTCTTGTCAACTGCCTAGTGGGAACATAACATAATAAAAACCTGCCTTTTGTAAAGAATTAAAAAAAAAAAAAAAAATTCCTTTTGTTTTTTTACCCCAAGGGCCCAAGACACTTTTTCAGGGTTAAAAACAATGTCATTGTAATAGCTTTTTAAAAATTGATAAATTCTTTTTACCATTACAGTTATTTACTACTTTGTTAATGCCTTTACAATATTTATGAAGTATCATAGCTGACGCTGCACCTACAGAGTTCAGTAGTAAACATGACAATATGATCACAGTAGTAGCGGTTTATGACATACAGTATGGTATTTTGGTGTAAGTTTACAGTGTGTTACGCGTTGAACTATGCTGGCACATATGTAATTACAACATTAGGCCCTGTTTTTTCACCCCTCCAATAGTCCCCCTATCCAGTTTTGGGGTGAAAAAAAAGACCAGTTTTGGGGTGAAAAAAAACATGACCATTTTTGGTGTGAAAAAAAAAAACAAGACGGTTCACAGAGAAAGGGAAATTGTAGGGAACTGGGAACACTGAAGCAGATAGTCAGGTTTCTAGGAGAAGAAACAAAAATATATAAACTTTCTAAATATTAACACATTTTACATAGTAAAAAGGCTCGAGTCAGGGTAGCAAGTTCTGCAGTTTATATCAGTTGTGGTTTATATTTTGGACACTCTGGTGTTTGGTTGAAGAGTCAGTCATACTGTAGGTCTACAAACGGTGTCCGGTCAACTCGGCCCCTGAGACAACTCGGCCCGGTCATCTCGGCCCCTGTACAACTTGGCCAGAGAGACATCTCGGCCACTATTGACATGCTATATTATGTATACTAACCAACTTGTGAGATTGCATTTTTAAGGAAATTTGCACAACCTAACCTTCAGCTTTAAGAAATTGCTCAAAGTAGGCCTAAACCTAATTTGAAAATATAAGTGAAAATTTTTGAAAATGAACATTTCTTACTCTGTTTCTTGAATTATGACAAGATTACATACCCAATCAATTAAGGCTGTACTAAATGAATTAAAAAACAAAAAAAAAAACAAAAAACACAACATAGGCCAACAATGTGAAAACATGACATTAATACCTGTTTGCTTCAAGTTTACTTTTAACAGAAAACGTGTTTATTTCAAATTAATGCTGATGCGTAATTTTGAAACTTTGGTCAAGTAATTCAAGGCGTAATTCAGATATAATAATGGTGGGCTATGTGCATTGATTCGGTTTATATTCCATCTGTATAATATTGTTATGGTTACAAAAGACAAAAGACAGAACTAACCAATTTTGGGCACTTGGCTCCACTCCGATATGAGTTGGACTTTTTAAAGCCTGCTTCTGGTAAAGAGAACTGAGAAGTTCTGACCCTTTTCTTTGAAAACTGTGGAAGTTTCAGTACTTGTATTTCTAATATTATAGGGTAGTGCTTATTCAATGGTGGCCGAGTTGGTTCGGTGGCCGAGTTGTCCAGGGGCCGAGATGTCTCGGTGGCCGAGTTGTCCCAGGGGCCGAGATGACTGGGCCGAGTTGTCCCAGGGGCCGAGTTGACCGTAAACCCTAACGTTACAAATTACTTTTTAACAAAATTAGACAAACAGGGCTAAAGTATGAAGCACACAGAAGTTAAGGACTATATTGATTAGGACTTGACTAAAATAAGGCAGTCTATGTAGTCTATCAATGTACCATGAATCAGTTTGCAACGCTTCGGCCTGGCCCACGACTATACGGTAGAGGCAGCTTACGCATGATACAAACTAACGCTAGGCCTAGCGGTAGGCACGGTGGGCCTATGTTAGGCTAACAGCGCCCGTTACTGGTATCCTGCTCCTAGACCTAGCCAGGCTCGCTTCGCAGAAAGTCAGAAATTCTTCGACTTACCTTCGAATGCACTCGACCACTCCATCAATCCCCATTCTTCTAATTTATTCTTGTCGAAAGAATCCATTTTCTCTCTTCAAATCTGGAAACTTAACGCTAATTGTGGGGGATAAAAGTATTGGAAACTGTCGGCAAGTAACTTTCGGTGCTGCACCGCGTGTGTTAACCGGAAAGTTACGTACATCATCAACGACGTACGTACGTGTACACGTACGTACATGTATGGCCGGCCACACTCTACTGTACTGGATCACGAAAATAGGGCTTAGCATATCAGCCGCATATGCACTCCGCAGCTCGATATCTAAATATGCGTAAGTCACGTGCTATTTATCACCAATCGAATGTTATCATTTACTTTGACATTTAAGATTGGGTCAGCCTATGACAACTGCTTGGGTCGCTGTTTATAACTCTCAACCCAAACGGGGTCACATAACCTGTTACCCTTAGTTTGGGTCATGAACGTGACCCAAGTGTTTTAAGAGTGTAGCTAGACAGGCCTTCTAAATTTGGGGCCCGAAATGCCTTTTTTAAAACAAATAATTAAAAATATGGAACTCCTATGAAGAATTCGGATTTTAATGAAGGAAACGCACGGAAAACTGTAGTTGACAGTTGTCTCAAAGAACAGCGACCACTTATTGCATAAGATATTTCAATCACCATCAGTGGGCGCGAAGTGTCTAGAAAATTATGGAAAAATTGCAACCCCTCAGACGGTCGGAAATTGCATTCACGGAGGTTTGTGAATAGAATCTAAGCAATCGTTACTTCAGTTAAGTTATTGTTTGTAAAAACATGCTCATCTTAATAAAAATGAGCAAATTAGTCAAAAGGATCAGAAAATTACCACATTAAAATGTGCCACTCTCATTTCTTCAGTCAAGTTTTTTAGCACATGTATAAACCTATGCACTCGTGTCTTCCCATAAAATCTGGCAGTTGAAAACATCTCAGAACAGTTTTGCAAGGTTTGACCAAATCTTCTACCATTTCGGGCAAAGTGTTGACCAAGACTATGAAGGGAGGCTCAGGAATAATTGCTCTGTAAGCTTCCCGAATGAGTAGCAATTTTTGTGATCATTTTGATTTTTCATGAAAATTTTACTATGACTTCAGTATAATCATGTAATGCGTTGTTTTGTTAAGACAAATTTTGGAAAGGATTGGTTAATTAGTTTTACAAAGAAGAACTAAAGTTTATACTGATCATTTGGTATCAAATACCCTTCAGCACACATGTCCTGTCAAGTTGCCTAATAGAGTGAATTAAATTGTGATTGACCCATTCCTTGCCATTTGGTCACAGTTATCTGGCATAATTTTTCACAGTTGACTGCCAGTTATCCCCACAGTGAAGGATTAACCTCATACAAACATACAGCTTAATTGACCTAAGCTTTTTACTGTATGAGTGGTGTTAATTGACTCTATAAACCCTCTGAAGAAGGCTTATTTTTTATCTTAGTACATAACAACCATGACAGCCCATTGTTTGTACATACTCCTATTTCCTACCATTCCCTGCAGGCATTCAGTCCTATGTTTATGGTCAAAATGTCAGACTTCCATGAAAGTCACACCTCTGCTAAATCAAGCATAAAATAACTGTCCACGTTATCTTGTCTCATGTGACCACAAATAAAAGTTGTTTGCCTAGCCATTGTCTGGAGATGGAGAAGTTCATGTACACTTGATCAAGTATTTAAACTGAAAGTCATCTAAATACTGTAGCTTGACACCCTTCAGAAATAGTGTTCTTTACATAGAAGCGGGTGGCATTGAACAAATAGTGTGTCTGTATTAGGATTTTTGTTGAACACAACTTTAAGCATTGGTGTCTGTCTAGATTGGTGTTTCTGCTTTACAGTTTCAATATACTCTACAGTGGTTATTTATCACTTAGTTTCATTCTAGAATATGTTTTAAATTTTTGATAGCATAAAATGTATCAGCATACTACTTGCCCCATCTCTGCAAATATCTGGATAACCACACCAAAAAAGTAACCCCTGTATGAAGGGTTATAGTTATGTCAAATGTCATCACCGAGTGGGAAGTTTTGTCTCACTTTCATTTTTATCCACGTCACTACCCCCCCCCCCCCCCAAAAAAGTGTATCATTAAGCTTAATGCATAGAACCATTGCTTCAAGATTACCCTTAATGACACTTTTCAAAAGTATTGAGATTTTTTTTGCATTGCTGTTGTCATTTAAAAGTAGTTAGGTAATAAGAGCAAACATAATGTTGTATACTGTGTATCAAACAAGGAAAACTTGTGCTGTGTGTTATGCTGTACCTACATTATAAGCAGACAAAAGGCAAATTAAAAGTCTTGTTAAATTATGGATTAATAGGGATATCAGCTTTTGTTAAGACAATGGGTGGGGCATTTCCCCCATAAAGCAAAAACAGCTGCCACTAATAGCCAAGGTTATACATCTCTGTTCAGATGTCTCTTTGATCCAATGCATATAGGAGAGTGTTTGGATGAGGGCTTGTTTTAACACTAACCTCAATGCAGACTTTTCGATACATAGAGGCATCGGAACATAGAGACTTCAGAATGGAGAGCTGTCCCCATTATCCAAACTTTTGATTAAAATGGTTTAAAAATACCACTTTATCAATTAATGAGACAAAACAGTTTTGGGGCATATTGAAGCTGTGTGAGAAATTCCTCTTGTTTGTGGAGATCAAAGGTTTGGGGTGATAAAAGATCAAACCTTGTAGACATAATATTTTAGGGGGATATTACTGTGAGGGATCTCATACCATGGAGGTAGTGCTTCCATGCTCATACTGTACTGAACTTTTGAATTGCTCATGTTGATGGACATGTTGGTGAGGTGATCACTATTGTTTTAAATGGGGTCGAAAGGTCATTTTGGATCACATGAGGTCAAAAAGTTTTGGCCTTACTAGTATGATATCTCAATCAAGTAGGATTATTGTATGGGATCTCCTGCATGTCATGTTTGTTTCCATGTATGCTATGATATATCATGTGGCAAGGAATCACTAAGCCTGTTGGCTTTCTAGTTATTTATAGTTTAAGGGAGGATCTTTGCAAATTGCTGTTTGCTTTTTATATACCAGGTGAAGTTGCATTAGACGAAAGCTCTGTGACTGCAGTACCCAGTACAAGCAAATCTCCTATGGCCAGAAGACCCGTTGAGGAACATTTGGACAAAGTAAGATTTTCTCACTCTGACAGTCATGTTATAGTTTACTTTTCAAGGTTAAGGGAAATAAAACACTGTGTACTAACAATGCAGTCAGAAGAAAACATGGATCCAGACGCTGCCCTTTCAATGATTTCATGTTTAAGTGTTTTCCTATAAATTTGATGTAAGATAAAGAGTTTGTGCTTGAGACGTTATTCTTTGTTATAAGAGTGCAGGAATAGCAGCACAGGATAGCTAGTGTCTCAATACGTCATACATTAATTACAGGAAGTCATTTTCAAGTCGTAACATTCATGCTGCAGTTGTAATCTGCCTGATCTTTTAGAAATTCTTCTTTTCTAGTATTAGAGTTTGAGAGGATGCTGTGATGCAAGCAGTTGTTGGTAATGAAAAACAAAAGTTTAATAAATTTTCTATCATGACGCTTAGTCATCCAAAAGTGTGTGGAGACCTTCGTTTGACGTCAGACTTATTGCATGAGTGCACAGCTTCAATACGCCTTTTGCATTTTTAGAATGTCCATGAGAAGAGGAACATTTTCTTTTTCAAAAGCGTAGAAGATTTAAATAACATTTAAAAAAGGGTAATTCCATCAGGAATGTACAGTAAAAACAATGTCTTGGTAAAAGATTATGAAAGGTACTGTCCAATAATTTTGAGGAGTGCAAATGATATGAATATGTATGAGTAATATAATGCTGTTGTTTACGATATAATGTAGTTGCAAAACAAAACATTTCGTCATTTATAACCTGTGTTTTTCATATTGTCCATATGTTCAAATAAAGACACATTGCAATAATGTTGACATCCAGCAATACTTTTCGTAATGCTTTGGACACTTATTATCAGGCTTTAAACTATTCTTTTTCGGTTTAATTATATATTTCTGTTTGGAAAAGGTTATAGTGATGTAGTTCACCTAAATACAAGTTGCTATAGTTATATTCTGTGTTTTAATGAGTATAATTTTTGATGAAATGCCTACACCAACATGCTTATATCAAACTTCAATTATCTTTCAGTACAAAGAAAGTGAGAGATATGTAACAAAATTATGCTTACTCCTTCTTTTCTAACACTGTTATCTTCTTATCTTCCAACTTCCCTAAATTCTGACATAACTGTAATAAAAAAAAAAACCTGTTACAGTTCAAAATGTTCCTATATGTTTCAACACCACTATAACAAAAGAATGTTGGAATATACAGCACTGACTCTTTGTCCCAAATGTTGGGAATTAAGTTTGCTCAGTGTTGTTTGAATAAGAAGTTTCACAACCATAAAATATGAAACTTAGTAAAGCTGTTGAAACTAAAGTAATCATGATGAGTACAATTACATTCAAAGAATATAAAATAATATATACTGTAATGGTAGTATTCAGTGTGCCCACATTAGTAATATCAGCAATGCTATCAGTGGTGTAAAAAATCCTTCAAGATAACATGTAAGACATTAATTAATTTTTACAAATACTCTGATGCTGAACACTTAAAACAGTTTTTCGTTTCTACTCCAATCCATTCAAACAGCATCTTGCTATCACCAGACCAACAGAAGTTGATGCAGGTTGGTTTCAGCTGGTTCTTACTATTTACAAATACCATAATGCTTAGCACATACAATGAATAACATATAGAAATAAATATGTTACCCTTTTTATAATGACTTATGGAGATTTGCGATTGAAGTACTTTGGTCCCATCCAAAAGCAAACAATGTGGTAATTAGAGCCGAACAGGACATTGAAACCATAGATTATCTGGAGGAAAATTAACAACTGTAGATGGATTTGAGGGGAAAGGGCATTATTGCACTCTATGCAGCTCAAGGGGTAGATCCATACCCCCAAAAATGTTACCATTTTGTTAGATTTATAAAACAACCCCCTTACATCCTACAGCCTTCCCCTTGGTATCAAATGATTGGGAACAAAAAGATCTATCTAATAATATTAATATTCTTGGGTGGTTTACCCGAAGAATTTTTGGGAAAATCCTGCCGATTGCATGAGTCTCCTAGAAAGAGTGCGAAAAATGGAAAAATGTGTAAAATTTACAAAAAGAATCGCGCAGGCACAAAAAAAAAATGAAAACACTTTGACACAGATCAGATCAAAGTACAGATCAAAGATACTAAAAAGTGAAAAGATTTTTGCATGTCTAGGTTTGTTTTTGTTTTTTTTTTTTTAATTTTTTGAAAAATCCTTCAAAAATCTTCAAAAATTGCCCCAAAATCAGCCCTCAGAAAAAAATTGTATTTCTGTCATTTTACGATCGATGTTCAAAAACTTTGCACCATTCAACTCAGCACAGGCTTGGAACCTCTGCCAACTTAAACAAAATGCGATAAGCGCCATCTATTTGTAGGGGTGAGCTAAAAGTAAAGTACCCCCGCAAATTCTGAAAAAATTCGCGAAACTGGTTCCACACATATGTATGACAATCATATGCAACAGCGTGGTGACAAGATCATCTTCATACGATGAGCTACAAGTGGGGTAAAAAACCATTCCAAACGGGGCTTGTGAACGTGTTTGGAACAAAACGTGCCTGGGTAGTACTTCTGGGATGTTCTGGGTGAGTTTTTTCAGATTGTTTGTCGAAATTTTTGATAATTTCAACAATTTGGTAACGTTTGGTGGTAACGTTTAGTGACGTTAGGCACATACAGTACAGAAAAAAGTTCCCATAGGCTTTGTGTGGAGTGTGCAGTGAGTGTGCTGTAAATAATTTAGACGGGATGAAATGGCCTCTAAGGGACCGAAAAGGACCCATTTTAACGTTTCAGAACAAACTCAATATTACTAGGCTAACAATCGAGCTACTTACATCGCACGTTTCCAAAAATAATACCTAAGATTGAAATGATTGGGGATTGATCCTTTCAGAATGGCCCAAGTATTGACCCAATAGCTTCTCATTAACACTTTTGAGAAAAAAGCTGTAACTGATTCTGTATAATCCCCACACAGCCCTTGACACAAAAGCTTTACTTTAAAAAGGGATGGTCACTGGCATTCTAGCTTAACAAGGGCCCAAATGGACCACATGACCCTGCACAACACGCGGTAAACGTCCAAATCACACAGTTTATACACTTACATTCCAAGTTTCAAAATTATAGGTGCATTGAAAGAACTTGATCGGGAGACCTTAGTGACAGGTCCAATTTGGGTCCAAACAAGATCATTATTGTTTTGAAGATTAAACTGAAATATGTCTTTAAACCCTTTACCTGCCCCTTATATCTTATCTAGGATAACTTCCATATCAAGAATAAGTGAAGAAGGAAAATAGCAATTCCAAAAATAAATGATCAATTGATTCCTCCATTATGTACAGAAAGAACATAATGGACTATTCTTAATTTTTATTAAAAACAAAAATTTGTTTTTTTTTGTTTGTTTTTGTATTGTGCCTCAAAGACGGTGCAAGAAAAGTAACTGGAATAATTGACTTAACATCTAGACTTAACATCTCTAGTTGAACAACATAGGTTTCAGTTATCCTCATCAATTTTGAACGGAAGATTCCACTTTCCAATGGATGTAAACTAATTGGGAGGAACTGTGATGTATTATGTAATAAAATAATCAGATCTTGAAGGGCAGTTGTTTTACGACGCTATAAGCGACCACGAATATTTCGCGTCAGGTGGCAGCCAATTCAATTATTTGGATGAAAGACCCACCTTACTTTGACCCGTCAAGAAATCGAACTTCAGGCCTCCCGGTTGCTAAGCCCCGTCGCTTCAAATGCCACCGCCTTTATCCACTCGGCTATAGCACCGGTTGTAATAGTTATCTTGCAAGACAATTTTCATTGGGGTTACTAAATTCATCAGTGCTTAAATAGTTTTTCCAGTCAGTTAAAATAGCTGACACAAGACCCATATAAATTGTTAAATTTGGTCAGTAATTCTGCAAAAGATAAAACGACCCATCGTTGCTTAAAATATCCTTAATATAAACAGCACTTTCACTCTGTAAATAACCGTGTCAAATTATCTTTCTGTTGACCATGAATTACTCCAAATAATTTGTGAACTGAAATTATTGTTTATCGGCATAAAGTTGAAAGAAGGCCATGCTTGGCATGCAGTTGGACAAAAATACATTCGGAATATTAATCAGCTCAGTAACCATAAAATCACATCTCTGCCTAGAGAAAAACGATTTTCCAACCTCTTTAAAGTGTAGATAAAAGAACAAATATTCCAACACCCACCCTACCTTAAGGCTTGAAAGAAAGTTTTCAATATCTGTCTTTTTGAAGATCTCCTGAATATATGGAATTGACAAGATTTAACTTTAGATCTTTTCTGGACAGTGTTTAATCTTTCGGGGCTAACATTTCAACACAAATTATAAAATGATAAGAACTGAGGGAGCATCCTTGTCGGACTCTCCTTTGTAGGTAAAAATATTTAGAGGCAATACCATTGTTCCTAGTGCGTGCAGACAAAATAGAAAGGAAAAGCTGTATCTAATTGGTGGAAGTCCCTTCCAAAGCTATATATTTGCAGACAGAAAAACGGAAATTTCAGTTCTAGCCTGTCAAATGCCTTTTCAAAATCAACCAAACCATAAACTCAGGTATGTCCTGTTAATTGCAAAAGTCAACTTAATCCAAAGTCAACCTTTAACACATAGATCTATAAATCTGTTCTTCATAAAACCGGTCCGGCTGAGGTTAATGATTGAGGGAAGCGCTACTTTTAGCCTGTTAGCGATAGCCTTTACACGGGTTTTATAACCACGATTTAATAAAGTTATTGGTCTAATATTTTTTAAAAGTATGAGGTTTTTACCTGGTTTTGGGATGACAGTAATGGTGCCCCTGCTCTGCTCTGTGGATGGAGACCAAATATGAAAACCATAATTTGTGAATTAAACAGCAACGATCCCGCATAATCCCAGAACTCCGAATGATAAAAGCTAACTGTGAAGCCATCACTTTCAGGGGACTTATTTTGGGGCATACCATTCAAAGCTTAACTGCACTCGTTGAAAGTCAAAAGCCCTTCGCAGGAGTCCTTATCAGCTTGAGAAAGGGGATCACAGAATATGTCAGAGAAGAAAGAAGAAGACAAAAGAAAAAGAATTTCCAAAACCCCTGTCATCTCTAACAGTGAGCAGTGGGAAACGTTAAACCCTTTACCGTTGTGCTCCATTCGGGGCATATTTGCGCCCCTCGGGAGTAAGCGGATGTAGCACGCCCCGCATCAGCTTCTGTAGGCTGTTGACCCTGTGACCTTGAACTATTGTCTCTCTCGTTGTTGTGGCCGAATTTTCAGGTAGCTACTCGGAGTTTCGAGCTCCGCGTGAAACAGTAAAGATGGGTGACAGCCGCGCTCTCTGTCTGGGTAGAAAAGGACCCAAACAACGGTAAGGTGTTACAATAAGCAGTGTGTTTACTGGAAAGCTGATGCCGCGGTCTCTGCGTGTGTGCACAGCCCCGTGGTGCAGATACTTTAGATTAAAATAAGCCTGTGGGATGTGTTTACTGGAAAGCTGATGCCGCTGTCTCTGCGTGTGTGCACAGCCCCGTGGTGCAGATTCTTTAGATTGACCCTTTACCGTAGTGCTCCAATCGGTTCATATTTTCGTGCCTCGGGAGTTTCCGGAAAAGCCGACGTAGCACGCCCCGCATCAGCTTCCGTAGGCAATTGACCCCGTGACCTTTAACTATTGTTTCTTTCGTTATTGTGGCCGAATTTTCGGGTAGCTACTCGCAGTTTCGAGTTCCGGGTGAAACGGTAAAGATGGGTGACAGCCGCGCTCTCCGTGTGGGTCCAAAAGGACCCAAACAACGGCAAAGGGTTAATAGAAAGAATTCCAAGGAAATGATTGGAGGGAAACCCAGTAAAGATGCAATCGCTTGTTAAGGATTCCACCTGTTCTTATGGTCCCGAATGCGAAACTAAAGAAATGGGTTTCTTTCGTTACCACGGCATCCTTAACAGAGTTGGTCCTTCAAACCTTTCGTTCCCGATAGTATAAATGACTAAGGTTTAAGCTTATCCAACTATTTATCTTGAGAGCATATTTGAAAGCAAAAATTAAAGTAATTGCTTATATTAAGAGGAGGCATATCCGTTATGCAATCAGAGCCATTATACAGCGTGAAAATCCAGTCGGATGCGTCGAAATGGCTTCAAAATCTGTCCCACATTAACCAAATCTAACGATTTACCATCCGATACAGCAGAAAGCTTGGTTTACAGTTCTGACTGTAAACATTTCATGGTAGATCGTTAATTTCAGTTAATTTCACGTCTTCTCACCAGGATGAGTGCTCTCCTATCCAGGAAATAAACTATTCCACATGTCGCAATAGTTGATTTGTAAGCCTAAAAAATGCCTTAATTCAGCGGTTTTTTTTTTTTTTTTTTTTTTTATTTAGAAATTGCATTAGGCAGGGATACTAATATATTTAATTCGCTTCCGGAAAGACTCTTACGAAGAATGATGGAAAAGTCAACATTTTCCTTTATTGAATTTGACCTCGAGAATGTGTCTTTTGAATCTCAGACAATCTTAAGTTGGACAAAATTCGTTTGGACATCCGATCCCCCCTTCAAATGTTGACCACTGTTATGCTGATAACGTCACAGAGTCTTCCTTTTAGAAGCAACATTGGAAAGCAATAGGTTGGAAACTGGGCCGTAAAATTCTATTTATCTCTAACTGTAGACTCAACGTTGTAAGGGGCGGGGATTTCATGTTAGTCTACCGAAGTGCCCCAACAGTCTTGTTCATGATTGCATTTCTGTAAAATAGCTTAATATAAACATGGGAGGCCTTCAGTCAATCTCATTTTCAAACATAACGCACGGTATTAGTATAAATTTGGTCCCTATTCTGAAAGTAATTTGGTACCAAACTGATGTGATATGTGATTTAATATCTCAGCCAACAATTCTTCAAAATACGGTAAGATTTAATTTTACATTTTCGTGGAATACAATTATGGTGAGTATTACCAGACGTTTTTCTCCGATAAGCTAGATTCGACCTCATTTCTAATGACGAAGTCATGCTTGTTGATCATGTACTTTTGGCTTCAATGAAAGAAAAACCTATGCATTCACGATGGCGTGTGTGTAAATGTATGTGTGTGTATGTGTGAATGTGTGTGGGTGTGTGTGTGTGTTTGTGACACTTTGCTCTTTAACACGATATCTCAAGATAGGAATGTCTGACAGTTTTCAAACTTGGTACATAGCTGCGCCATATTAAGAGGAAGAGCCCTATTGTTTTTGGCAGAGGTCAAAGGCCATCTGGGGTCAGCAGGGGCCAAAGTCTGAAAATCTCGTTAACACGATATCTCAAGATAGGAAGCTTGGGTAGATTTCGCATTTGCTATGTTGATGCATTACGCTCAGGAGATGGTCCCTATTATTTTTTGCAGAGGGCAAAGGTCACCTGGGGTTACCAGAGGTCAAAGTTTGAAAATCTCGTTAACAAGATATTCCAAGATTGGAAATTGGAAACTGGATAGATTTCATATTTGGTGTGTTGATGCGTTATGGTCAGGAGTATGTCCCTTTTTTCGCGGAGGTCAAAGGACATCTGGGATCACTGGGATCAAAGTCTGAAAATATTGTAAACACGATATCTCAAGATAGGAAACTTGGATAGATGTTATATTTGGTATATGGATGCGTTATGGTGAGTAGATGGTCTCTGTAGTCTTTGGCGGAGGTCAAAGGTCATCTGGGATCACTTGGGTCAAAGTCTGAAAATATTGTTAACACGATACCTCAAGATAAGAAACTTGGATAGGTTATATACTTGGAATGCGGATGCGTTATAGTCAGGAGATGTTCCTTATTGTTTTTGGTGGATTTCAAAGGTCATCTGGGATCACCGGGGGTCAAAGTCTGAAAATCTTGTTAAAGTGATATCTCAAGATGTCCATCTATCTATCTGTCTATCTATGGCTTTTGTCGAGATCAAAAGGCCAGCTGGAATAACAAAAGTATTTTTGAACATGCTAGTATAACATTTAATTGAGAAGATAATGGTGCATACATGGCAAATTTGAAACAGTACATTTATGTGTCATCGAAACCTCAATGCATTTTTGCATTCTGATTTTTATAAATATTACGAATATTGGATGACCAAATTCCCGAAAACCTTCAAAAGTTTTAGTATAAAAACATCTCTCAGTGGAATCATATGTTTTTAATTAGTTTTCGACAAAGAATCCTTGTAGAAAATAGTTAACCTTTTAAAAGTGTAAGAAGCATGTTTCAATCAACAACCTCTGGACAGGTGAATATTTTTTTCTTCCTTGTTAATTTTACAGATCTCCAGCGTTTACTTGTAACAGAGACACGCATTTCTACAAGCGGTGGTATGTTACAAATCCCAAACACTTGTATCTATCTTATTGTGCCTCCGAATGCTATCCCAGAAGATATGGAAGAGTGTCAGATAAAGATGAGGGTTGTTCTAGACAGATCGGAAGAAAATAAAGAGATTTATTTTGCTTCAAATTCATCTGCAGTGGTTGAGCTCTCAGGAAATGTGAAGTTTCGGCGTCTTGTGAAGTTAACAATACCGCACTGTCTCGTGCTAAAAGAGGGAAATTGCTGCGCAGCACAGATTTTCCTTAGCCATCATGAAAGAGGTAAAATACCAGAATTTAAAGAGATCCTATGAGATGTATCTCGATATAGCCAAACCTGGCAGTAGTATCTATTTTTTCCTGCATGTTGCCTTCAAAATCATAGTGGACGAAACAAAAATGAGTTGAAAATATGTGAAAATCGTAGGAACATTTTTATATTCTTTTCTAGACGACAGTAGGCCAAAAGTGAAAAACATAAGCATGCTCTCCAAGGAAGATCTATTCCTCATCTTAGAGCTTTAATTCTTACGAACATGACATTATCTTTCATTTAAAAAAAAACGATGTCACCAAAGAGTTTTGATACCTAACTAAAATGTATGCTTATTTGTTATATTAATTTAAGTATGGGCAGATAATTATCGTGATTATCAAGCTATTCAACTCTGTTATCTAACCATCCTAACCTTGCATTACCTCATTCACACTGACTCTGGTACTACTACTTCTTCTTCTTCTTCTTTCTTCTTCTTCTTCTTTCTTCCTTCTTCTTTCTTCTTCTTCCTTCCTTCCTTCCTTCCTTCCTTCCTTCCTTCTTTCCTTCTTTCCTTCTTTCCTTCTTTCCTTCTTTCCTTCTTTCCTCTTCCCTCTTCCCTCTTCCTTCTCCCTTCTTCCTTCTTCCCTCTTCCTTCTTCCTTCTTCCTTCTTCCTTCTTCCTTCTTCCTTCTTCCTTCTTCCTCCTCCTCTTCCTCCTTCTCCGCTGTTGTTGGTAGTAGTTGCTGTTGCTGTTGTTGGTAGTAGTTGCTGTTGTTGGTAGTAGTAGTATTAGTAGTATGAATAGTATTATTATTGTCGTTGTCGTCGTCGTCTACTCACGAAACTACTCCAAGATTCCAGACCCCCTTAAAGCATCACATTTTGCCGGCATAAGAGACTGATGCAGTCTAATCGCCGCCTCGCCTTATTTCTGTGGTAAAAACGAAAGGAAAGGACGGTATGTCACCTCTCCTTGAATTTTTTTGAAAAAATGGGCATCTTTATGTGCAACCTGGTGCCACTCCTGTTACCTTAGTAAGTGAAATTTGGCTTAAATGCTGTGTGCAATTGCAGAAACAAAAAATCAAAATAGCATCTGTAAAGAAGTCCAAACATGCCACTACATACACAACTGTTACATTTATATATAAGACACACTTGCATAACATCTCTGAATCCACAGATTGCGATGCATGTAACAATTGATAGCTTATTTGGACTAGTTATGCCACTCTCCTGCATGAACAGAACGCATTCCTGTCATCCCTATGTAACCTCTCTATGGGCAGCTTACATAGAAGAATGGATAATTAGCTCTCAAAGTCTAACTGTTAGTTGGATCGAGACAGTTTACAAGCTGGGAACTCTAGCATCAGTCACAATTCAGCTGCATATTGAGTATGCGATATAATTGTGTTAGAAATTATAAAATTATAACTAAAACTGATCAGGTCATAACTTCAGACAGATTGAGCTATTTCAGCAGCGCATATCTGCCTTGATTTATCAACTGAATATTTATGCACACAGGCTGCCCACCGCTCTGGGAAGAACAGACCAATGTATTACATCAGCTTGAAGATACCTGCTGCAGCATACTGCTAGATCACTTCTGCTGGGTAAAATATTCTACCAATGAAAAGACGGTGACAGCTAAGAAAATTGTAGTTTATGCTGCTGGGAAGCAACTTCACCCTGAAGACGAAGCGGCATTTGTAGAAGTTGGATACTACCCTGACCTGCCTTGTGAAAATTCTAAGGTATGATATGTAATGACTAGCGGCTCAATTTCCAATTACTGGTGTCCTAGATTCCATGCCAAAGGCAGGCAAGGATATGTGGAGGTTCATCGTGCATGGGGGAGGGCATGTAAAACACTGCCGTAGCAGGTCCCGGTCGCCCAACCTTCTGACGTTTTCGTCTTTCATGTGGAGCTCGTTACTAGTCTAGCTATAACTAGAGAATTCTGCCAGTTGAAGAGGGCCTGTAATATTAAACCGGCGAGCTGTAGTCGAGTCCACCTACCCCATAGTCCTGAGCCAAGTTCGAGTCCAGAGAGGCCTAGTTAAGTCCTAACTGTGAATGATTCAGGTAGAATCCCAGTAAGAGCCGTGTCCGGTAGCTCATTCCCTGTGGTGAACTGCAGATATGAGAGGTTCGAGGAAAGCTGCTGAAGTAACTAACGTAGCTGTGTGATACCTGCATACAGCCCAAATGAATGGTGTCGTTATCGGTGACAAATTGTCTTAATTAATGATAAGTGTAGCCAGAATGTCACCGTCGTTAGAGCCGGCTCAGGGCAAAAAAATATGGGGTTTGGGCAAAAGACTTCGCTTGCAAAGCTAATCCGTGCGTAAAGCTGTAAAGCGTACGGAAGCTGTTCTTAGTCAGTTATAAATATCTGAACAAAATTGTGAACAAACGAATGATGGGGAATGGTGGGTCAACTTGGGGAAACTATCACGGTGGTGGCAAGGAAAAACTGACTGGTTAACTTCCCCTAATACGCCTTGAAGCAGTGCCGAAGATGGGGAAACAGGAAAGGTTCTCATCTCCCTAGCTCTGTCTCATTAGTCCTTTTCTTATTGCCCCCCTCTTGGTGTTCATTAGTGGTCCCCCTGTTTTTTAGGTAATCTTGTCCAATTACCATACCCCCTAACCGCATGAGCTGTGTTCATAACTCCTAGCCCTATCCCAGTGGATTGGGTACCAAATGAGTGGTGGTGGCATGAAAAAGAAATAAATAACGAAAGAGACAAAATGTAGGGGAGCTGATTGAGAGGAATAGAGCTTTTTTGTATTTTTGTATTTTGTATGTCTGTAGTCCCCGTCTCACTGGTGTCCTTTCTTATTGGTCTTGTAATTACTTTAATTTGTATCACCGGTTCCCCGTCACATTAGATTCCCCTATTTTCCTATTAGGGACTACTGGGCCCCCAAAGTTCTACCTAACTCACGAGGATAGGGGTTTTGGTTGTGCAATTAGAATGGAATTTGGGGTTATTGGAAAGATTAAGGAGGTTAGGGTGGTGGAACACAAATCACCTGAAAAGGTGACCCATACAGGGGATTATAAAATACACGGACCAGTGACCCAAGACACCATTCAGGTGGGGAACTAGTGAGACAGGGGACTAGAGGATTTATCCCTTCTCTGAAGCTATTGCAAGATTCCGACATTAGTAGGCCAACACTATTCCTCCATCCAACAACTAGTAATTCGTAAGGTGCACTTAAGCCCACAACACCAGCTGTCAATACCAAAACGGGGTCATTTTAATGATGCCCAGTGAAACACGCACTCCCAATGAATGAATCATGTCGGCAGATATGAAGTAAACAGAAATCATTACATATTGTTAGAACTTACTGGCTTTATCATGCGTACAACGAATAAAAATGTATTAAGCTGCTGTGTGTGCCAGGAAGCCGACTACACTACGTACAGAGCTGTGCGCATTACAACACTAGTATATAATGGAACTTGGCGTCTGTTACTGAATAAAGCATTAAATCAGACTGCCTGATGTCTGACAGGGTTAATCGGTTACTTAGTTAGCCAGCCTGTCAGCCAAGGTCAACCAGCCATGCCTGACAGTCCAGCCGAGAGGCCAGGCAAGACCAGCCAGTAAGACCGTTAGGTAATTGGTCGGTCTTTTCACATTCATTTTTCCACGCAGATCATTCCAGTAGTCAAGCAACATCGACCAACTCGCTGCGAGCAAACTTTCCGAGCTTCCCCAAAATATTTAAAATGCATTAGTTCACATTTTCGGAAGAATAGAACAACACAATTTTAAATGATGAAGTCAACAGTTGCAAGAGATACAAGCGTCTTACTGTCAGCCGCGCCCTTGCTCCGTCCGCTCAGTACACTACCAATATGTGTGGTAAGCGCAAGTCTCCAAGAAACGTAATTAGAGTGTTGCATTGCTCTACCGCGTAAATGCTGCAGCAAAGAGCAGTGAGAATTGTTTGAGATAGCCGCATAGTGGCACAATGCGATGGAATCACAGAGTAACAGTAGGAACTTACAGAAAAATAAGAAGTGAAAGAGAGAAAAAAGTAGAATACTTCGGACAAGCCGAAATTTACACTGCTTGGGCATTTGTAAACATGGATTGCAAGCTGCAATATGGGTTCCTTATAGACTGTAGAAGGGTCTCTTGCCTTGATGACAGTATTTGGTCACATTGGTGGAAGTTTGGGATTCTCGCACTCAAAGGCACGGATGCCATCTAAGCCCAAATCTTTTGTTCACTATAAAGGCCTAAGCTCTCAAAAAGGGGCAATAATTGCCTCAATCTTGTATTTTGTACATATTTACTTGGATGGATGGTGCCAAGTACATTATTACTATTGACTTTGAAGAATCATTGATGAAATCTTTTTCCATGCATGTCATTTGTGACTTTTTGCAGTTTCTTCAAAGAAATCCAAGTTTCAATTTGGTCTGCAAGAAGGCATTTTTCTTCCGGAAAAAGGGAAGATATCCACTTAAATTTTCCCTCAACAAAATTCTTCCAGATGGATGGCACTGCTCTGAATTGGAAAAGGTACAATGCATGTGTTTTCCTTTATTTATTTCTCTAATATTGTTTTAACATAAAGGCAACAATTTCTGTAAATTAATTAAATATTTCTTTATTTTTTGGAAATCCTATTTAAATGTTTCATATAGCTTATAGGTATGAGTGGTCTTCAATTAATAAAAACGTTTAAGTTAACTGTTTTGTATTAACACAAAATATCTTCCGACTACAAACACACCCAACAACGGCATTCCATGTTTCAATCAGATTATCGGTCTTTCTTTTGCTGAAGAAACTCACATCAGTATTTTCCACCTTTTCAGAAGTACCAAAAGTTACTGTAACAAAAGCATAAGCCAGACACTCTGTGGATTAACGATCAAAATATAAATTTTAATAGTTAAAAATCTTGACAAATCAAAACAAAGCTGTAGATACAGTGTGGTTATTAACCATGAACTTCAGTCTACGCGGTACTATCCATAGTGATACCAAGGCTCATAGCAATACTGGTCGTACCAACAAAAGTGTGATTATTTTGGCAGAAGTGGAGCATTTCAAAATTGCTATGATCCGTCTTCTTGCAAATATTATTCGAAGCTCATAAATGGCTTCATTCAGGGATCTGGTGGCTCCAAAAACCTCTAAAAGTTTTGCAAGGTTTTGCTTAATTCCTTTCCCACAGCTTTCACAGATCTGTTTTATCTCTTTAAGAACTTTTAACTGTTCTGTAAAAAATTTCAACTTTAAAGGCTTGCCTATCACAATAATTTGGCGATACAAATAAGGTACGCTTTTCATGATTACCTTACATTTCATATCAAGAGGAGCAATTTACTGTGTTTTAAAAAATAATTCATAGTTCCTTGTAGGTCAATTAATGTCACCAATGGGTAAACTCATACAATATATGTATTCAGGAATAGAACCCTTTTCTGTTTGTCAAATACTTGGAAAGTAAAAAAATAAATAATATTTGGGTTTTGATAGCGGTCTTATGGTAGGTACTTACAGATGTGCTTTACATTACTGGATCTCACAATAAGGAAAAACCTGTTTTAGGCTTTATAGGCATACTGGTATTGTGACCATGCGGCATCGGTTTTCGTATGTATGTACTAATCTTACTAGTCAACCATTATCCAGACAGTAAGTCAAGTCGCGACTCGAGTCACAACCCTCTGACTCTAGGTGACTTGAAAATTTCTAGGTCATTTTCCCCTATTGAATTAACACAGAGATTCGAGTCGATGCCTAGACTCGAGTCGCTTAAATAGCAGCAGTTGACCTGGCTTGCTGAGGAAAGGACGACTTGACTACATCTCTGGCATTAACTATGCTTAACGCAAATTGTAACTTGTCTCTTTTCAGGAAATACCTTTTGAAACTATAGCCTCGTCAAAAGAACATTCGTTTGTCTTCCGTCTTCAAAAGAAAAGACAGGAAGCAGGCGTCCCTTTCTGTATCCCGTCCTGTATATTCACGGCATCGCAAAAAAATGGACAGACACCCATCGATCTTGCAGTCCATTTACAATTTATTGTAAGTTGTGATTTTTACCGTTATTAAAGGCTATAATTCAAAGCAAAATTACTGGGACAGTTATTGTTAACCTGGTACATATTTTCAGCTTGTTTTCCGCTTCAAAAGTATTCAATGTTGGGAAAGATAGTGGGCCTTCAGCGCAAGCGAGCGAATTACACTCTACCTAAACAGAAAACATTGAGATTGGGTAAAGAGATTTTTGTCCCATATAATTTGATCCAGGAGGGTAGGTTACTTCCAAATATGGTAATGATACGTCTGTATTACGTCAGATCATTAAAAGTCCACCCCCCCCCCTCTTGGAAATCACACGAACATCATGACATGTTATTCGGTTTGTGTCACTTAATCTAGTAGCCACATTCCTGTGGTGCTTTGGTGCCTTGATAGTTGTCGAAATAATCCTTCTAAGTGGACCCTTAACTCATGGAAGCTAAGAGTCAAATGAGAAATAAAGGGAACGCTAGAGTACACCAATTGGGTTTGCCCACTTCTAGTACGTAACAACTGCACATTTAATATTCAGTGCATATAATTTTTTTTGTAAAAAAATTTAACTCAGATCTGATGCAGGGCATAGAGAAGTCCATGTACAAACTGTACATGTAGACTTAAATTATGTAGGAGCCAACAAGGCCCCTCTCCTGTGAAAGCTGTGCTCTTATGTAGAATTTGCCCCTAGCCTCCCTGTAATTTTCAAGGTTTTCTCTTTATTTCTCCTTGTTCTAACGTTTAGAAAAACAGCCCACCTTCTACACCAATGACTATGTACGGTAAGTGTTTATGGCATAATGTACCCATCCTTTATCTTTAGTTGTTTTGTGCTGCCCAAAAATTGGGTATAATTCATATGACTTGGATACAAGAGCGCGGTTTCATTTCTAGCAAAAGTGGTTGGGGGGGGGGGGGGGGGATCTTTACCATTGCTGAATCGCCATTCTGGAGAGGGTCTAAAAAGAAGAGGTGTTCCACTCATCTTTGGAAGAATGTGAGCATTCGATTATGCCTAAATATTAATTGGTGGGTCCAATTTGAATAAAATATATATTGTAAAATTAAAGGAATTTCAAAACTTTATAACATGTTCCTATTCCTATTGACAATCTTAAGGTAACCCTCATTGCAAGCAATTTTTCTTGTACTGAACGCCGCAAGGTTGCCGAACTTAATTGGATTTTGAAACTTAGTTCCTACATAACGGGGCTTAACAAAGATCTCGGTATTTTCAATCATTTTATTTCCATCAGACAACGTAATTGTTTATTGGTTTCGATGATAAGAGAAACCTATGCAATCATGATGGCGTGTGTGTGTATGTATGTGTGTATGTGCGTGCGTGCGTGTGTATGTGTGTGTGTATGTGTGTGTGTGTTTGTGACACTTTGCTCGTTAACACGATATCTCAAGATAGGAATGTCTGACAGTTTTCAAACTTGGTACATAGATGCACCATATTGAGAGGAAGAACCCTATTGTTTTTGGCAGAGGTCAAAGGTCATTTGGGGTCACAGGGGGTCAAATCCTGAAAACCTTGTTAACACGATATCTCAAGATACGGATGTGTGACAGTTTTCAAACTTAGTACATAGATGCGCCATATTGAGAGAAAAAACCCTATTGTTTTTGGCAGAGGTCAAAGGTCATTTGGGGTCACCAGGGGCTCAAAGTCTGAAAATCTCGTTAACACGATATCTCAAGATAGGAAGCTTTGGTAGATTTCATATTTGGTGTGTTGATGGCTTATGGTCAAGAGATGGTCCCGATTGTTTTTCGTGGAGGTCAAAGTTCATGTGGGGTCACTGGGGGTCAAAGTTTGAAAATTTCATTAAGACGATATCTCATGATAGGAAGCTCGGGTGGATTTCATATTAGGTATGTTAATGCGTTATAGTCGAGATTGTCCCTATTTTATTTTATTTTTTTTTTTTTTTTGCGGAGGTCAAAGGTCATCTGGGGTCACCAGCGGTCAAAGGCTGAAAATCCTTTAAGCACAATATCTCAAGATCAGAAACTTGGATAGATTTCATATTCAGTGTGTTGATGCTTTATGGTCAGGAGATGGTCTTTACTATTTTTTGCGGAGGTCAAAGGTCATCTGGGGTCAGCAGGGGTCAAAGTCTGAAAATATTCTTAACACAATATCTCAAAATAGGACACTTTGATAGATTTCATATTTGGTATGAAGATGCGTTATAATCAGGAAATGGTCCCTATTGTTTTTTGCAGAGGTCAAAGGTCATCTGGGGTCACCAGGGATCAAATTATGAAAATCTGGTTAAAGTGATATTTAAAGATAGGGAACTGGAATAGATTTTATATTTGGTGTGTGGATGGGTTGTAGTTAGGAGATAATCCCTATTGTTTTTGGCGGAGGTCAAAGGTCATCTGGGGTCACCAGGGGTCAAAGTCTGGAAATCCTGTTAAAGGGATATCTCAAGACGTCCATCTATCTATCTGTCTATTTATTGCTTTTGTCAAAAAGCAATAAATAAAGGTCAAAAAGGCATCTGGAATAAAAAAAATTATCTTTTGAGCATGCTAGTATAACATAATTTGAGTGAGAAGATAATGGCGCATGATGGCAAATTTGAAACAGGACAATTTTTGTATCATCGAAACCTCAATGCATTTTTGCATTCTGGCTTTAAATATTGTCTCATTATCATCACCTCTTATTCTATTTCTAAGTGGACAACTGTCCTCACTTTTTTGCTGTTATCGTTGCGCTAAGCTTATTTGGATTTTATAGCTGGATTCCCTCATAACGGGGCTAAACAAACTTTTGTTCAGTACATTTTTTTGTTGTTTCATTCCGGTTATCATCACCTTTCATATTATGTCGCAATTGCATCTCCCATTGCTAGGATAGGACTAAGTCTAATTTAATAAATGTACGGTATTCACTTTACTCTCTGAGAAAGGTTCCAGGGTGAACCGAAAATTTCGAAATAAAATTTTGCACTATTTGTACTCTTCAAGTCAACCAGCTTTTCTTTGCATCTTGTTTTATAATTAATATATATATATATATATATATATATATATATATATATATATATATATATATATATATATATATATATATATATATATATATATAAATATATATATGTATATATGTATATATATATATACATACATATATATACATGTATATACATATATATATATTATATGTTGTATGAAATGTACTGGAACCAACAAAATTTCTCTTTTAGCAGGTGGGATCCACATAGGATTCACAGACACCACTAAAATATTGCACAATTAGAGTGAGAAAAGTTTAGTGGCGGTCAACTACACGCTAAAGATGGCAAGAAGCGCACCATGCCTGGTAGCGTTCGGTTATTTATTCAACCTTCAACAGCCAAGTAAAATGAAACAAGTTGAAAGACGTTATAAATACCCCTGAGCATCAGAATTAAGAGGTAAAAGGTCAAAAGTAAAAAGCACCCCGCAGTTGAAAACACAAGTCTCTTAAACTATACCAGGAAATGGCCGTCTACTACCAATCTTCGGAGAAAAACCATTAAAGCGTAAAAACTAATAAAAGAGAGGAACAAAAGCAAAACGAATTCAAAAGGGGAAGGTAAAAGGTAAAGCTTTTAAGAGGCGAAGCGAAATACGTGCGGAAATAATGAACAAGAACTAGGACTAGTAGCTGACTCTTTTACGGGAATTCAATTCTTTTCTCTTGTTTAGACCATAAGGGTGCCTAGCACATAGTTGTGCCATCCAATAAGCTTCCCGTTTCGTTCAAATAGTGTTTACATAAGAGGTACTGCTAATTTTTTCAATAATAATAAAACGAATTTGGTCGAGATTGTGAGACTTTGGGTTAAAGTGTACTGATAACTCACACCTCGATTTGTCATTAACGAGGTCCGATTTGTGGTTTCGAAACCGGACCTTGAAGGGTGTGGCAGTAGATCCACCATATTGTTAGTTACATATAATAATAATAATAATATAATAAAATTACTACTAGTACAAGAAACGCTGTCAGAAATCTGTCAGAAATCACCGGTGCCTTTTACCGTTGAAAGAACTTGAAAAATGATTACCCTCCAATAAGAAGTTCAAGCACAGGTCGCAACGCTTTTTTGCACATTTATTACACCCAACGTTGACAGCGAAGTTTGTGACTGATTTGCGCTTCGAAGACTGCAAGTGTTACTTTAAAGTTTTACATCTCCGAAAGGCAGGAAAAATGCATTCCTCTGGGAAAATATCCTTCATCTTCCGCGAACTGTAAAGCAGATGAACGCTATCATGCAAAAAATTGGATGAGTGGCGTAAGCCCGGTTGGTAGTCCAAAATAATATGATATAATAATATTATATATGTATATGTATTATAATCTATCTTTATTTTTGTTTCTTGACTTCTATTGTGAACCCACTACAAGACTGCGTGTTTCGTGAAGCAGAAGCAACTATCTCGAGTAAAGGTGGGACATTCGAAATTGACAACACAAATGTTGTTCTCGAAGTACCTCCAGATGGTCTTCCAGAAAATATTGAACGGTGTGTAATTAAAATGAGAATCATTCCTAGGAGAATTATGGATGATGAAGTGACATCTTTTTGTTCAAACTCCTCTGTGGCAGTGGAGCTTTTTCCAGTTTGTGCAAGTGATATGAACTTCAAGCTTCCAGTGAAGCTAAAATTACCACATTGTTTGGAGTTATGCAAGAAAGAAGACCGCGCAGTAGAAATCAGTGCAAGAAATCATGGAAGAGGTAATAAGCATATGATTATTCATTGCAACTCATAGCCGACAAATAAAGTGTGCCAACGTTGAGTCTTCATTAAGACTGTTATATAAACTGGCTTCATCTGCTGATATTTTGCCCACTTCAGCTTTATTTGTTACAAGGTGATGTTAGCCACAATATAAAGAATGCGCATGAAGTAAACAGTTTCGCAAGCATCAGCAGTTAGTCATACGCAATTGTTTTTTTTTTCTTCTTCTTCTTCTTCTTTTTTGTACATGTTTTACCCCAACCTTGTAATTTGTCTAACTCGGTGACACTACATAACACATTCGTGTTGGTGTGTCTTTGAGTCCCATCTAACTAAATTCTTTTTAGTACAGTGTGTGTGCGTGTGTTTGAGATTGTTAAAATTCTGCTTTAACGACTTGTTAGTACAGTGCTGTAAAAAGGGATCTGACAGTTCTAATTCTTAGTATTTTATTAATCCCTATTAAAAGGCAAGCTTCCTCTTACTAATAGAACTGAAATGTCATCAGCTCGAACTTTGTTTGGTAGCTATCAAGGTGGGGATTACATAGTAGTTTTCACAGTGAGCACAGAAATTTGAGTACAATTGAAGTATACAATTGTCAGTTAAATTCTTCGGTTAGTTATGAATTAGAAGTCTTCCCCAAACATTTTCCTTTGTCGGTATAATTTGCCCTTTTCCCTTCTCCCAATGCACGTGTACCAGGTGGTATTTGGTATGTGCTGAAGTCCTAGATGATGAGCATTGGTTTCACAATTTGAGTATAAAAATCAGGTCACATACCGAGTTGAAGTATTGGTATGAGAATTCAAACTGAAAGATAAGTAATGAGCACATTCATACACTAGTGGATCTAACCATGAAGTTGGCTTGGATGTGCGCATGCTTCTCACGCTAAAGTAGTAATTATACGCACCAGACATTATGAGTGTAAGAGAAAAAAATACCTTATTAGATATCAAATCTTACGGTACTTTTGCCCTTGTCGGCTTGTGTTGGAGCAACCATGTGTACCTATACGTCCCACGACAATTCAAATCCAAAAACCAGTATACCAAAAGTAGTCAAATATGCAGGGTCTGAGAGTTTATGAGATTTCAAATATCTTGAAGTGCTGGAAAACAATGTAAACTATACTATACTTACCGAAATAAACAGCCTTCGAATACCATTCACATAGCCTTCGAAACAACATTCGAATGCTTAATTGAATGGAGTGCTAAAATGTAAGGATATGAACTGAATGTATTTGAACACACCTCAAAACAACACTTGAATGCATTATGGCTTTCCAGTAAACTTCCGCCCAGGCGAATCGTGCAAATGAGTTTTGAATTACAATACTTTACTAAAGGCTCTACTGAAGGCTCAAATGAAGGTTATTATGAAGGCTTTCGAATGCTATTCCGAATGCTCTTGAATGTTGTACTGACTGCAACACCAAAATAAACAACGAAATGTCTGTATATGGTCTACTAGAAGCTAAAACTTCAGCCCCATATGTAGACTTCGCAGGTCCAATACCGATGTCAAGACTTTACACACAGAACCTTCTGTCATTGTGCATGATGCTTTGCAAAAGTGATTGAGGAGGGGAAAAACCAGTGCTCCACAACTGGTAACAGGGTAAAGACAATATAAGCATATTGGCAGCTCTAGAATGTCCACGGGGGGGGGGGGCAAACTACGTCGGGGCACAGCAAAATGTTAGTTGGACAACATTTTTCACACACAGAGTAAAGCCGAACATAAAGCGCACGCTACTATAAGTGTGGTCCAGTGGTGAAGCCTCCGTGGGGGTAAGGGGAGAAATTAAGTCCTCGGAGGCACAGAAGTTATAGCATATCTCTGAGTGAAAACGTAAGTCTCAGAAGAGGTGTTTTATTAACTTTGTTGTTTGAACTAACTCCTAAAGAAGTGAATATCTATAAATAACATATCGAAATGGTTGCACGGGTCTCAGAATCTATTGGGGATGTATATCGCACTCCATTGAAACTTGAAAAAAGCCGTGGCCAGCCCGACCCGAACCAACTGGTAAAAAGCTGGGACGTAGAAACCTCATCTAAATCCATTTTTTTAATAACGACTTTGTACTGGAACCATGGAAATTGCATACATATAGGCACTGAAATGGTGTCGTTGGCCTGTTTTAGGGTTAAGAAAGATGTTGTCATGAGCCTACCTGTAAACTGGTTTGTGCACTGCATCAAGGTTTTCACTCATCCTTTTTTCCAGGAGTCACATTGTATTGCATTTGATGATGTAAAATTTAAAATGAAAAGGTCAAAATTAGATGCAGAAGGCTTTTCAAATGTTTTGATTTACAAAACCAGAGCACTTATGTGATCATGTACACAGGTAAATATCTATGATCTGTTTATATACGATTCACATGCAATCGTTTGGATTCCTCAGTCTGTGCTACCTGAACAGAGTACAATACTGGGTACTGAATAGTTAATCCTTACAAATGGGAAACGTTCGGCATATGAATAGAAATGTATGACGTGTATGCTAGCTTACAGTACGACTGCATTAATTTCAAGTGGCCATGATGGGTTCAAGTAAAATATATTCTTCCCGGAACTCACATTCAGGGCCAATTTCCAGTCTAGGAATAATTGGAATGGAGTCTGGAATTGAGTTCGATTCCATCCAGACTCAGGCGTTACAGATCTGGTGACATTCATCCCAAAAGTGACTCCATGTAATAACGGTTGATCAATGAGGATCGAGTGAAAATTGATCATTACGTTTTTTTAATTCAGCAGGGTGTACTACAGTACATAGTTATTTGGGTTTCGATGATAAGAAAAAGCAAACAAACTCACATAAATTGACGCACTAACTGGCATTTATCCCACTCAAAGTTTTTGTATGGAAACACGAAACTTAAGGAATAGCGAAAAAAAAGCCCAGCGAAAGGGAAAAAATACGCAACAGGCAAACACAATGACGTTACTTATGATTTTTGTAGAAACTAAACCTTATAGAACCTTTTCACCCTCAATTCTTATTTAGGTCCCTTTGCTTTTATGTCACAACAGCTGGCTCAAAATGGGAGGTGCAAAGTAATTTGAAACACCGCTTAGAAGATGAACATTGCGTTATTGACCTCTTCATTGACCGCCTCTGCAGTTTTAAATACACTGTCAATAATGATATAGTAATAGGAAAGAAGATCATTGTATACACAGCTTCAAGAACAGATACTGGAGATAATTCGATAACAGAGGTAGACGTTGGTTTCTATCCAGATATGCCTGGAGGAGGAGAAGTAAGTTATTCCATTCTCCAATCGCCTTGATAAGTTCAGCAGTTTAATTTGACTGTTTTTGTTTCTTTTCTGTTGTGCAATACATGGTTGATGAGTATTTTACTAAACAGAAAGGTAAGAAAGGTAATCAATTTAAGAAAATTTTGATGTTTGTGCGATGCGATGCTGGTGATATATGAGTGCACCTACAAACACTACGTCATCTAACTAGGGAATCGCAAATGCTAGAGACTCGCATGTATTTCCATCCCAATATGGGGGTTGTACCCCAAAATTGTGCTTATGTTTTGAACCTACACTCCGTAAAGTCGGGGGATATGTTACCTACACTTGTGTTTAGCTAAGTCACATGCGTGAGTGAACCTACAAACACTAGCGGACCACGGCCGCTTGCATGAGCTGCGGCCTTTTGTCGCACACGTGAAGCTTGTAACTTGCGTGACTCGCCGAAATATGAGTGCGAGGAGATATTTCACGTGATGCCCAGGAGACCACCAAGGCTTCAGACAATCATGCCTGTAGACGATCAACCGCAAAAGGGGAATTCAGTCGATTTTCTTACATGGAACTGGTCTTATGTCCCGATCAGGCATTGAGTTTGCTGTAGCTACACTATGTCGTTCTAAGGGATACGCAGGCCACGGGTCCACTTTAGAGAACGATTTAAGTCTTCCCACGTTTTAAGTTTTAACTCACGTAGCTACCCCCAAAATTCTGCCACTTTGATTGGGTCTTTCCCCTAGTAACACTGGAACCCTCCCCCCCCCCTCCTTGTGTTTACGTGATGCGTGTGCTCCCCCGTGAAAAATCGATTTCCTCTGACTTCCTTAGCGCGACTGTTTTGATATATCGATACGGAATTGATTGTGAGTGTACTGAACCCCGTGTGTTAGGCCACGGAAGAGATACGTACTATCTATGTGTGTGTGTGTGTTTGTGTGGCTTGTATACGCGCAAGAGGGAACAAGGGTTAACTTGCGGGATCTCTAACTTGTTATGCACATGAGTCATGCTGAGAAAATTGGTCCATAACTTTACTAAAGTAAATTAACGCTAAATGATGGCATGTATAAGAATTTCATAATCTACATGATGCATACGATTGTAGTTCTTTGTTTGAAAGATAGTTGCCCGGAAGGGTCGTTATTAAAGTGAACTTCAAGTCTATATCCAAAAAAGACATACTTCAAAGCATGAAACATAAATTCGGGCAGTCCAATTCTAATCTTCATTGGACATTCCTGAGATGTGTCCGGCCTATAAAAGTTTGAAGTTAATTCACTCAATTTAAAAGGGCACACTGTACAATAATTTCTGACTTCATTGTCGTATTACTCAAATTAAAGACTTTGTATTTTTTTTTTTTTTTTTAAGTTTTTGCACCTTTTACCAATATGTGGTGATGTATTTAACTAAGCCCTCTCTGTGCAACATGCTATGCGAGCAAACAGATATTCAACTCACAGAAAGCTTGGTATTTTTAACGGATAACAGAACAGGTTAACTGAGTTGCAGAACAAGAAAGTCACAAATTATTACGCAACGGACTATATTGTTTTAGTGAATAAATTTCAACAGATAATTCCCCAACAGTGGTCCAGTTTGCTGCCTCTTAAATAAACATTTTGAAAATTCTAGACTTCGGAAACAATTTCATGAACCCTCCCAAATCCTGAGCCATGCTTTTCTAGGTTAAAACCAAGACCATCTCAAAGGTAGGTTTCCACCAGTCCCACATTAAAGGGTTCAGTTAGGTGAGATTGAGTTTTGAGTTTTACGGCCCAGTTTCAAACGAAATGGTCGAGCCGGGCATGGTCTTTCTCCGGTTGTGGCTCACTGGCTTGTTTTCCCTACTTACATCTATGGGATCTAATAGTACCCCATTCATTTCCTGGCAAGTCAGTATAACGTTTGAGCAGGGAAACAACGCGCTGCTTTGAGCACTTTCAATGGGAACGCTTTTGAACCTTTCGAATGTGTAATAGAAAATTTTATTAATTGATTTTTTGTGTCTTGTAAAGCCTCATGTAGTTTTCTAACCCAAATTTCCACAGAGTCTCGTTAAAACTTATCACAAATTGCGATATGCGGAAATTCCACGCACGTTTCTAAAAGAACTTCTTTGGGAAGCAATGTGATTCTATGAGATTTAATTTTGTGTTTTGGGTCATGAGGGATCCAATGATGGGTACCCCTGGGATCACTCATTACCATCCACTCTCAAAATGCAAAGCCTAAATGAAACTCACACTATATGTGTCCATAGTTGTCAAAAGTATAACCCTGGTATTTTGTACAGGCTGGAGCAAATAGAGTAGCAGAAGTCAAAACGTTAGAACATGTTAATCAGATCTTTTAATCACAATAGCCTCCTTAATATCATACTCTGCAGATGAACAACCCACGTAGAGTTAAATATTCTGCTATTTCCACAACATTTTATTTATTCTGTTAATTTCCGCAATGCAGCGATTTTCAATGTATGAAATGGCCACAGATTGTTTGTAATCTCTTTGTTTTATAAACACTGTTGATTAGTTAGTTAATGTGTGGTGGGCTAGTCACTCCAATGGTTGGTCGGTCTGTAGGTCAGTCGGTCGATGGATGGATGGATGGACGGACGGACGGACGGACGGTAGGACAGGAAAAGTATCATACATTGGACGACACTGGATCACATTACTTAGTTAATATGGTATAACATACCAAAGACTTGAAAAATATGGAACCTACTGTCACGGTGCTTGGTGTTCCAAATAAGCAATAGAATTGGAAAACAACCCGTTGACACATTACTAGAGCCAAAGGCCGTGGTTCACCCCACTTTTACCATTTGGGTAGAAACTGAGTGTTCTATGTAGCTTACTAATAATTTCATCCTGTATTTGCATAGAATTTGTAAAACCTTTTCAATCGAAAAAACGCAGTAATAGGTGCAAGTACATTTTCACCATTGAAGCACTACGCCTCGTTGCTCCCTGGTATAAATCCATGTGCTACGTTCACTGAATTATATGTCTATATCAACTTCGTTACAGCTAATGCGAATGAACCCAAGTCTACATGTTAGCTACAGAAAGATACTTTACTACAAGCAAACAGAAAAATCACCTCTACTACTGTCACTTCATGATGTTTTTCCATTGGACTGGAAATGTTCTTTTCCGGATGGATGTCAACGTCCCCGGGTAAGTGTTTGTAGAAAATATTTTAAAACAACAATAGCAATGACCGTGCGTATAGGCTATATGTTAGTCTTATGCTAGAAAAACAGACATTTTTAAGCAGATTGATACCATCTTCTTGTCAATAAAATCTAGATGCTTACATATTACATTGTTAGTCATAAACTTTGTTTTCTACCATTTGTAGTTATTTTGACTTTTGTTGAAACATTGCTTCTTTGGAAATATTTACATTTCCTTGCATTGACATGTAATAACAAGTGAAACACACCACTAGTTTAACTGATTTGAAGCCTGTAGCATTAATCCGTCCTGCATCTGGGTCGCCAATTCAAGATTGAACTGCTAAGTACATACCTCATCTTTCTTCTACTCTAACGGCGCTTGCAGATATCGAGTTGATTGTTCAATACATATAACAAGACATTTACTGAGCAATTACCAAAAATTCTGCAAAGCATATATTTCTTCCGAATAAAACCTCGCAACCTAAAACAATTGGTTTTATCTATTTTTATAGAAATTATTCTTTTTCAGTTCCCTTGCAAGTCACACCTTCAACTTACATCCCGAGGCTTTCACATCTAGGTATAATGTAATTAACAATAAGTTCCAATCTCATTTGTAGTAAGGTTATCGCAAGCATTCTTATTTTTTCAGGAAATTCCTTTCAGAATGATCGCTTGGTCAGTAGAACACTCACATTTGTATATTCTTCAAAATATGTCTACAACAAGTACGAATCCTTCCTGCAAGGTTATAGCTTCCCAAGCAAATGGAGGCTTACCAATCGAGTTGGTGGTAGTGGACGTATACCAGCAGGTACAAAGTTATCAATTAATGTCATTTAATGTAGAAGTAAGCTATTTACAATAGTAATGATGGAACGGAAACGATATCGGGAGTTTTGACTGATAAGGTCTGGTTATTTGTTTATGTTTATGTATTGGTAGTGAAGTGACAGTATTTTAGAACCACCTACGGAGATATTTTTTCAGTATGTAATCCAGTGACTTACAAATATTGCATCTTAGTTATTCTTGTATTCCACTGTATACACCGGTTTATCAATTGAATATATTACCAAGCAACTAAAAAAGGGCAATCAGAGTTTGTTTTAAATGAATTTGACGTCTTCAGTTCTGCATCACAATCATTTTTTTGAGTTAAACTACAGAAAGAGATCTGTCATTATGGTCTAATGTTGTAAGTACTCACCGTATGGATGAGAATAATTGCTCTTGCATCTCTCTGTGTGTGTGTGTTTTTCTTTTCTTTTTACCCGAGAAACATTACAAATTTCCAAAGCAACTGTAATTAACACAAAATTAAACATGTTTCTTGACATTTTATTCCACCTACTAATGAGCTACTTTAGACATAGTTTGACAGGACAGTATTGAAAAATTAAAATGAATTCAAACTTCTTTTCTTTTTTTTTTTTTTTTGCAGAAGATGGCAGTAGACACATCTGGTAGAAAAATGAATGAACTTGTGGGCGAAACGTTTCTTGATATTTTTATGGTAACTATCGTACTGTTTGCAAACCATAACCACAGGTGAACATGCCATTTGGAACCCTTTGAACACAATTGTTTTGAAATGGTAGGCCTACTTTTCGAAAAGTGAAAAGAAAAAACTTTTTTAAGCATAGGAGTAGAAAGGGGGGGCTGGGGAGAAAGCCCCCACCCCCGCCCCAGTGAAAAATGAGAGGCGGAAGCATGCTGCCGCTCCCCCACTTCGGGCCGTGACAGAAACTCATTCTTTAATTTTCCAAAATCTCAAAAAAAAAACGAAATTTCCGGCGCGCTTTGCTCGCCGCATTATATGCAACATAAATTGCACTAGTTTTCACTAACAGATCAGTTTGGTAAACTTTTCTGAGCTCTGGACTTATCAAAATCGGATATTTACCATTTGTGAGACACCACATCATTAAAGAGACACCGGCAGCTATGTTGCTATTTTTGTGACCTGTCTTTAATAAAATTTCAATTTTTCTACAATTAAAATGCTTGATTTTGAAATATTTTGTCTAAAAGGACAACAAATTTGGGAAACTTTTGAAATGTCTGCGGGGTCGCGATTTTTCAAAATTTTGTATACGCTCCGCGCCAATTGAAGATAGTCTTTCGAGAAAGACTTCACATTCCAGGCAGGAAAGCTTTGGCCTACCGTAGTCAAATGTTCTCATACACACCGCATGAGGGACATCGAATCCAGAGTAGCGCTTGCAGTGACCTTCCGCATATCTTTGCCGCACCCGCACCAAGTTCAAACGAGTTTCAAGGATTGATTTGTATCTGACTATTGACGGAATCGAATTCAGTAATAATTAGATACCAAATGATCTTGAACCAAGGAAGTCGTTAAAACTTTAGTAAAGTTATGCTCAACTGAAACTAAGATTAAAAATGTGGAAATAGAATGTAACATTTTTTCAAGTTGATATATTTAAAAAAAACATATCAGGTACCGTCATTTCAAAAAATACACAAAGGCGTAAGGGAAGAGGCGGATCCTTTTTGCCGTGAACTGAATATTTTTCAAGTCCTATTTGCCCGGCCGCATGTCAACACGGCCCGCTGCAGGCCGAACTGACTAGCTACTACAGGCTACCCGCTTGCACTGAAATACAGTGATGTAAGTGTCAGTGCCCAGAAATAAGCACTTCCCCTGCTCTGGGAGGAGTGCAGTCCCCCTATCCCCACCTAAAAGGTCTACGCCTAATAGCATGAAAGATGCCAAGGTCTGCTTGCGATTTTCTATTGAAAAACCAGCCCCTGTCTAAAGCTATCGGCCATGTCATGACACCCAGTCTCAGGGGCAGGAATTTCTTATGAGATTTTCTGCCAGAAAGATCAAAATTTTAATACATGGCTACTTCGTCGAGTGTCGCAACAAGCATTTCATCGGGAAAGGGCTGATCGCTTTTACAAAATGTGGTCAGTGTATACCGTATTCACTTTGGCACTAATACTGAGCTCGGAGGCTCATTCTAGGACCAGAAAATTTAGTACACGAATTCCGATATTTTTCAGAAGGGAAACCGTTCCCAGCCGCTAATAACAGTTCGACCACCAAATTTTAAGTAAGTTTGTAGCGGTTTAGGATTTTTAGAAAGCATGTAAGCTACTGGTAAGCCGAATTAAAGCTACAACTATTCTCTAATAACTTGAGAACCAACACACCCGAGATGCCAGTGCCTATTAGAACGTATTACACAAAATACAGCTTGGTGACATTCTCGCCCGTATTCGTATTGCTAACCTTCCAGATTTCGTCGTTCCTCGATACAAAAATGATACTAGATGGGTTGAAGGGTATTATTCTTTTTTCAGAGATCTGAGTGACGCAGATTATACAATTTGGATCGGTATCCAGCTCGAATTACTCATTCGCAGTTAACGTTACGCGCGGAACCGACGTAGCAGGGGCATATACAGCTCCTCGTTCGCGAAAGAGTGTCCTTTTTCTTTCCACATCTTTTTACCGTTTTTAATCCCACGTACCAAAAGTAGCATTAAAATTTGTTTAATTTTTCATAAATTTAACATTTAAGTCCATTTTAGATAATTAAGGTGCCTTTAGAACATGATTAGAGGCTGCAGCTGTAGTTTCAGTACCATTTGAGGAAAAGTTTACTTAAAGCGTGTAAGTTGTGTGTCTATCTCACCTTCGCCAGATTTTGAATTTTAAGGAATATTTTTCTTATTTTTTCTTGATCCATAGGCCAAACGGATAGCTTGTGGTAATTGCATGAGTTATTATTTCATCATTTTCCATCGATTCGTATTTTTTTCAATGAGACCCTCCGAAGTGCGTCACGAAGTTATACAAAAAAGCAGGACAGATTTTGGTCTACTTGAGATATGGTCAAAATTTGAAGTTGAGAAGTTAACTGCCATGAAATTTGACATTTCACCATAGTGTTTCACTTCAGATAATCTTCAACATCTGCTGAAAATGATAGGTTACGTCATTTGACTATAAAATAAGACATTCACAGGTCTCACAGCGAAACCTATAAAACCTATAAAAACCTAAAATATTTTTTATAAACGGCCTTTATGATTTTATTTCGAAATTTATTTGATGCGTTAAAGTGACATTGAAGGAAAGATGTTCATTTAAAGGGCGTAGGGATCGGGACCTGGGGGAGACAGGCCCCCGAGAAAATTAGGGTACGGAAGTTGGAAGTATATTTTCGCCCCCACTTCCGGGTCGGAAAACACTTTCTCATTTCTCCAATTCTCAATGAATCAATACAAATGATGACCAAAGACCGTCTTCTCCCTGTGTTAGTCTTTACAAGTTTCTCCCCATTTGCAGCCAGTGAGCTACACCTTAAAAAAAATCCGTGGTCGGCTCTACCAGAACCAATTGGTTGGACACTAGGCCGAAAAACTATCTAACCAATTAAGTAACCAACCGACCAACCGACCCACTGACCCACCGACTCATCGACTCACGGACTTACCGACTCACCGACTCACAGACTCACCGACCAACCGACTAAGTGACCAACTAACTAACTAACTAACTGTACACCTTGCAATTTGTTTTTCCGAGTGTGACTTTTGTGTAAGTAAACTAATAATCATCACATAATTCAGTCGAAATTAGGAAGTTGGAAACATGAAATTCAACTTACTTAATGACCGAAATATAAAGTGCATGATGATAGTCCCTCTAAAATTTTCATGAAAATTGTATGCAGCCTACAATGAGAATATTTAGCTATGTACTGATTTAATGGTAGTTGTACTTCTTATTTGAAAATTTTCTGATCATTTTGCTATTTGTGTCATTTTTTATTGAAGTGAAAATTTTATTCGAAACGGAAACTGGGAGTAGAGGCTGTTTAGCAGGGGCATAGCTACATAGGGCTCTGAAAATGGAATATTCGGAAATTGGCTATTTGTGACACCAGTCATATGTAATGTGATTTTCTCAACTCTTCTTCTTTTATTAAGTTTCAAATTCTCTCCAAAAATGTTCCATATATCTAATTGATTGTTTCAAAAAAGCAAAATTTTACATGCCCTTCCCGCACCGCAAAGTGCAATTTGTGATGCAGTGGTGCTTGCTCATAAATCAGTTTGGTAAACTTTTCGGCCCTATGAAAATGACAAAATCTTATGTTTCCCAAATTTAGCACCAGATCATCAAGAGAAACTGGCAGCTACAGTGCTATTTTTATAAAATTGTCAAAGATATTACAATCATAAATACCAAACTAAATCTGTTACGGTGACTCCTCATAGAGGTCGAAAAGGTGGGGCAGAAATGCTGATATCTGATCAGTCGTTTTAGTGGCCAACAGCTGAATTGATATCTTTGGGTCGTACAAATACTTGTGATTTCGATCATCTCAAATATAAAGAACACGAAGCTTCAATACAATTCACTTAAATAAAATGGGTTTTTGCTTTTTCGAGGCTTTCCACCTAAGAACTCCTAAACATGATCGCACGACGATGAATTTGAAGTTTATGGACTCGCTGATTGGCAAGTTTCCGTAATATCTTCAACAAGTGAACATCTTTCACGCGTTGACATTCTTATGCGCTTAAACAAAAAATCACTATTCCGTTCAAGTACGCTGGAGTGCGCTCAAAGTGCCAGGGTTCATATAGAGGGAAATGTAACGTGCGCGTATATATATATATATATATATATATATATATATATATATATATATATATATATATATATATATATATATATATATATATATATATATATATATATATATATATATATATATATAAATATATATATATATATATATATATATATATATATATATATATATATATATATATATATATATATATATAACGTGTTAAAAATGAATACGAGCTGACCAATGGTAACAATGAAATTTTTTTTCACGTGCTGTGAATTTTATGCGCAGATCACCAAATAGATCTGAGGGCATGTCAAAGAAACACTTCCGTCCCTCCGTTTGAGTGTCCGTGAGGAGTCAGCGCGTCTAACAGAGTAAAGAAAGGAGTTTGGAATTAACGATTTTAATAACTTTGTAAATTCTTTCATAAAATTCGAACTTTTCTGCAAAATAAGCAGGCTTTTGGTCTTATATTTGTCTAATAGGGGCAACAAAGTTTGGAAAACTTTTCAAATGTCATCGGGGAGCCTCATTTCTGAGGTCTACATAACATTGCGTAAACGAAGTTCAGGCGTCGTGCAATCATTCTCAGATTTGCCAATATGGGGAGTTTAGATTATTCAGTAATGCCCAGCTTTCCGAATTTCCTTAAAGGAACCCAGAATCCAAAACATATCTAAAAATATGTGTTTAAAAAGGGACAAATCTTTGGCGCTATTTGTGTCCGTAATACCTTGGTGTTGACACTTTACAAAAACCATAAAATTTGCCCTTTACCTTTAAAAGACCTATTTACTACTTGCTGCTTAACTACCACTTGCAAACCTGGGAAGTGTCATGTCGGCTGTCAGAGGGGTCACGGTTTTTCAAAATTATTTGTTTTCTCAGCCCCAATTGAAGCTGGTCTCTCCATTGGGTAGTCGTTCGGGCAAGACTTTATATTTCAGGCGGGGAATCATTTGCTTACCGTTCTCAAATGCTCCCATATACTCACCTATCATCGGCTACCTTTCAACCCTTCAATCTGTGTAGATGGAATCTGTAGGTACTGAAGTGTCAAAATGTTAACAATATTCATTTCTTCAGTTTGCACGGGGCAAAGATATTCTGGAATTATTGACTAGTGTAGAATGGCTTGTAAAAATAAAATAAATCCCAATTTTTCCAGTGCTCAGATTATTTAATAAAAAAAATTAGTTTTGGCATATAATTTAAAAAGTATCTCTTCCAGCTAGAAAAATACAGAACACTTACCATAAAAATATATTTTAGTAAATGGGGTACGATTAGGTGCATTGACCGTAAATGGCCTCGTCCCCTCACTTTCAAATTGCTTCCTACGCCACTGGTTCGTTTTACCCGCTGAAAACAAACATCATGACTGACCCTGTGCCCGATAAGATCCCCTGAAAGCTAGAAGTCCTATGTTCCTGTTTGTATGAATTTTTCTTTTAAGACTGAAAGCTGAGGTAACATTTTGCTTTTTATTCCCAGGCTATTTTCCTATATTTTTTTCTATTTTCCTATATTTTAAATTTTCTTGAGACCTTTTCTGGGTTTTCGGGCGAATCAGTCTTGAGGACAGGCACTTCTTTCAACTAATTTTTAGCTGCTCTTTGTCGCATGGTTAACAACAAAATTTAACTGATAAATTAGTACGCCTATCATTATTAATGTTAGCACAAAGTGAACATTATTCAGACATAGCAAATTTTCTACTGTTATTGCATGTGGCAGTTATGCGGTAATCAAGTGCACACAATTAATATAACACAATCACACAATGCTTTTATCTCAGTATAAGCTCACCCTACGGCATTGAAAGTTTTTCGGAATAGGTGTGTTTAAACTTATTTGAAACCGAATTCTTATGTTCCTTTACCTTTTAGCTAGTTGACATTCTATGCCACATTCGTGTTGGTGTAACTTTAAACCTCATCTAACGTTGTAGTGGACGGGAACCAGTTGAAGTGGGTTTTCCAAGGAGACACGTAGGAGTCATGCACACCTGATCCTTCTTCATTCATCTCCTGTATAAAATTCTCATCTATTTCATTTGCTAGAATTATCTGGTTTCAAAAATGATTGTTATTAATGCTTATCTGAAACAATCGTTCTTCACATCATTCAAAGAAAGCTAATACTGTCCTGGCCATCCACACCTCCTCTTCCCAAACTGACTGACAATTATGTATTTAGCCTTTTACCTCAACACATTGAAAAATGCAGATGAAGACTTCACACACGCCTCATTAGAGAAAATTCATGAGCATACTCTATATATGCCTTATATTTTACAAGCTTTCAAGGATTCCTTTGCCTGAAATTTCTACTGAAGGTCCAATAGTCTAACCCTCTTCATTTTGCCAAACAAAAGGGAACATCTTACCCCTTATCTTTACTGGCTTTGTCCATATGTGGAGATACGAGGGTGAAATTTGTTCCCCTCATTTGTTAGCAAACCATTTCTCCAACACGAGGTACTGGATGGTAAACATCTACTTCATAGACACTAGAAACTTCAGTTTAAATAATGCAAGACTATATGGACCTGCTTCAGTTTAAATAATGTAGGACTAAATGCATGGACCTGCCATAAAACACAGATTTTCTGTCAATCAAAAAAGTCCTATAGAGATTGATACATATCTTATAGAATCAAAACTGTCTAAAAGCACAATTTAGTGTGTACTGGATTTTCTGCCTCTGAAGTCCGCTCCTTGATATCTAGGCAGGTAAAAATTACTAAATTTTTACCTCAGCCAAAGCCATGGTGGGCCGGGGGTAGGTCTTTTCAGTCTGGTCATGGAAATTATTCCATAATTCACCCTCAATACCCTTTCCTTAAAATAGCTATCTCACAGTTGGATATATGTCTTAAAACCACTAAAAATTGTAACACTGCTTCTTTTTACATGCACCTGATGAGATGATCGCGATTTTTTAAGGCTGTTCAATGAGTTGGTTCATGAAATTCAACATTTTTTTCAAATTGTATCACTTTGGCAGTCTCTATTTCCTACATACACATAACTGTTTTATGAGTGAATACTTAATAGTTCAAGTTCGTTTTAAAAAAGGTCTTGACCAGACAGATTTCAAATTATAAAAATCTGATACAAGTCAAGATACTACAAAATTCAATTTTTTAACTTTTTCTATAAATAATGGATATGGGTGTGAACTAATCATGCTATCTAAAAGCATTCTCATGATGCATCGGCCCTTTAACACTCCTATTGAGTTATCAATATCAACTGAATGAGCCGCTTGAAGAGTCCCAATACTCTCAAGGTTCCGGTCATTACTTCCCCCACATTCAACCTTAAAACGTTTAGCACACTTTGCTAGGGTACCGTGTTTCGGTAAAATGTGGGGGCAGCTCTGTGTTGCTCTTTATAAAGAAATATCAATATTCCTGAGAGACTGCAATGAGATTAGTTCAAGGAAAAGGGTAAAAAAACCCTCATCCTTACACTACCCGTGATGCATCGGAGCATAGAGACATCGGAACAGGAAAGTGCAACCATAAAATGCTGTGCATCTTGGTTTTTCTCCCTCGCTAACAGGAGTGGTTCACATTCCTAACAATTAAAATATTTACAGCTGTAGTAAAATGCAGTTCTCAAAGCTATATTTACATTTCCACTTTGCAGTGGAAATTAAAATCAAATGATTTTTTATTAGATCAAGACGGACAGCTAAAGAATGTCACTATTCCATATTTACTCTATATTTTACTGAAAATCCATGTATACTCCTATTTATTTAGTAACATTCTTCCTTCTAAATCTCCAATATTTATTTTATGGATCAGTTTGAGGCCTTGCTTACCTTTATCGTATTTAAAATCAAATTAATAAACCCATAAAATCACATTTTCACTTTTGATAACCTTTAAAAACTCCTCGTCTTTTAAGAGTATGAACCAGTAAAAAAAAACCTTTATCTAAAAGAAGTGGTGGGATGAGGTCACATCCAAATGCTCAGTATGAAAACTGTTCTTTCTTATCTCCTAACCTTAAAATATCATTCACCTCATGTGACCTTGAAACACCTTTAAAATCTACAAAAACAGAAGCCCCCCCCCCCCCTTTTTTTTTTACATTTCAGCGACATTTCAAATCGATGTATCCAATATAATACCTGTCTATGACATAAGTATCTCAAGATAGGGTATTATCGAGGCAACTCAATATGGAAATGCTTTATACCAAATATGAAAATTCTGGGTCATCCCTATGTTCAGATGATGTGTTTACATGATTTTCGTCAAGGGCGTTCCTTCAGATCGACAAAAAGCTTAGCTTGCGCTACATATAAGCGGGGCTTATCTCATAATGAGCCATACTTTCTAATTAAGTCGATGAAACCTTTTCTTTTGTGGTTGACAACAGCATTTATTGATGTTCATCAAATAGCATATTCATACTGTGGAAAAGTTATACTGAGAGGGTCTTCCTTTTAGTAGAAGCATGATTTCCGTCCAGGTGCCTGTGGTGACTTTGTTGTGGTGTAATTTAGCCTTAGAGGCACTGTCTGGGAGCCTTTTCTAGAGATCTCATATGAAAAACAAAAAGTTTCCATTCTATGTCATCCCAAACCTTGAAAAAAACTCAATTCCCTTCATCAAGGTATCTGTTCCTAAGGATTGGTCAATTTTAACCAAAACTACGTTCAGGTTTCCCCAAGGTCACAGAAGGTGATCCAAAGTGGGCAAACTGAATAAGATTTATTTTGTTATTTTTTAAAATTGGACACATTGTTTGTCCTTGAAATTTGATACTGTTGGAATGTTTTGACGTTTTCCCGTGTAGATATAGTGTAAAACTTTTGATACAGAGAATAATATCATAAAATATCCAATATAGTGGCATCAACATTATAAACAAGTACACAAGCCACATTTAATACATTTGCCTCGAGGACATCGCCGATTCCCATCATGCACTGCAGAAGCTGAAAAATATAGCACCTCTTAAAAATTCATTTCTTCCAAATTCAAGATGCTATTGATATGGAGTTTTCACTGTTTAACACAGAACATTGCTTTCCTTTATCTCCAAAACATCAAATTTGGTCACCAGAACATGCTGTTAAGGAAAACTAGATTAGTTTAGTAGGCTGTAAGTAAAGCCCAAGAACTTTTTTAAAGGGACACATTGTGTTAAAAATGCTCTAACAATGAGAACAAAGAAAATGGCTCAGGAACTATCCAACAATTCAGTCTTAATCATAAACCCCTGCAATAGCTACATCACTTCAAAACACTACGTGCAAGAAGAGCCATGGACGTTGCATCATTTGACATATTGAAAGTTTGGGTGATCAAATTATTCTTGAGCTGCAAACAATTAAATTTTTATCTGTGGGAAAATTATTTCTTGAAAAGAAGACTACCATACTGCCTTATTTGTTAGAATCTATCAACCTGAATCAATGAATATTAGCTTTAAAGAGATGAATTTTTCTTGCAAACAAACGCAATATTTCCCTTTAACGGTATGCAACTTCATTGATTTGATATTACATCCCTGTGAAAGAAAATTCATTGAGACAGCATTTGATTTTTGATGAAGCTATTTTCTTTTGTAATGCAGGTATTGAAGAGAAACCTTGCAACAAGATGGAGAGATTTTGGAAGATATCTCAAAGTACCTGAAGGCAAACTTTCTGCTATTAGACTACAATACTCAAATGATTTAGAGGAGGGTATTTACCAGATGTTACTTTACTGGAGTGAGTCAATGGGTTCAGAGGCCACTGTTTCGAAACTACTAAAGGCCCTTAAAGGGATTGAGAGAAGCGATCTTGTTGTTAAAATTGAGAAAATAATTAGTGCTGCAGATTGATTGAACTCTGTTGTCACAATGAACTGTAACATCCAACTTAGAATAAATGTAACGATGGGATGAGCATATCTTGTTTGCATGAAGGGATTCATAAAATTATTTTTCATACAGTATAAAAATCAGAGGAATGGTATTTTTGGACGGAAATACCTAAACAGTCATGCGTACCGCACATTTAAGGAAAAAAATAGCCTCATTACCCTCAATAACTACACGCTTTGTGTTAAGTGAATGGGGAATTTACTCTCATGATGAAACGTTCCTTCTTACATTTTGTTACATTCTCCTTCTCTGCCTGATTACCTCTTATCGCCTCAGGGAGGAAATGAAGCTCACTACACCCACACTTGATGTAGTCTCATTTCACGTCTGATTAATCGATTGACAGTAACAGATATATTAAAATACACAAAAAGTTACGTAACATATGAGGTTAGCTAACAGGTCAATCAAGCATGTGTTTATTGCTTTTCACGCAGTGTGAATACAATGAAAGCTTAGCTCATTTTAGGGTACAGATCATGTGACAAACTCAGATATCAGTTACACCCCACACCGCCTTTGATGTAGTGGGGTGTCTATGTTGCTTTCTCAAGAAGAGACGTCACGGCATGTACACTGTACGTGCCTAACGTTCTCTTTAATGCCCATTTTTTTTTCAAAACATGTTTAGAAATCCCGTTTGGAATGCACAAACCTCTTTTGAAATGTTTTTTTCTACCCCAACTGGTAGTTCACGTCTTCACACCACGCTGGTCCATATGATTGTCATACATAATGTGTCGAACCAGTTTCACGAATTTTACCAAGAATTTGCAAGGATACTTTACTTTTTAATCTCCCCGATAATCAGATGGCAGAGATCCCAAGCCTAGCTTCAGTTGTATGGTGCAAAGTTCTTGCAAATCGATTATAAAATGATGGCGTAAACATTTTTTTTTCTGGGGGCTTAGTTTTGGGGCAATTTTTGATTACTTTTGTGAGATTTTTTCAAAAGTAAAAAAACAAAATTCCGGCTAGAAAAAATCCTTCTACTATACAGTATCCTTAATCTGTGAACAATATATTACCTTAGAGTAAAGCCAAAGGGTTTTCATTTTTAAGCCTGCCCGACTCTTTAGAAAATTTTTCAAACTTTCCCATTTTACGCACTTTTTTCAAGAGACTCATACATTAAGAAGGATTTTCCAAAAAATTGTTTGGGGACACCCCCAAATTATTGGTTGTTTCAGAACGATCTCTTTGTTCCTATTCATTTGATAACAAGGGGAAGGTTGTAGAATGTAAGGGGATTGTTTTATGAATTTGAAATAAAATGTTGACATTTTGGGGATTGTTCTACACACCTTTTTTGCATAGAATTTATAAGGCATTCGTCATTAAAAATATTGACGTTAAATGGTACCATAACGCAGTTTCACAGAGTAACGTTTAGCCTTTGAGCCAATAATGGAATCATTCCCCCTACTCTCAGCCACAGTTATTTACTGTGTTTTTCACTGTGTTTGTCGGCTAGATAGGGTCCTTAGGCATTATAGTCTGCTTGTTTGCAATTACACAAGTGGTGAGTGTGGCCGCGAAAACCAAAGTGGCCGCCATTTTGGATTTTCAGGTTTAAGAAACTATCTTTCTTTCGGTTGGTCACATGCCACCAAACAAGGTGTCATATGAAAGTTGATAAAATGTTCCTTTTAGGGATATACAATTATAGGGGATTTGCGGTAATATGGATGCCTTAAAATAGCAAAAAATTTGATTTTTTCTTCCAAATTTTAACGCACAATTGAAATGTTTATAAAGTGTTTACATCAGTATCTCATGATAGCTTTCAATGATCCATTTGATTTTTCCACAAATTTGCTTACATATTATATATGTTACACATGCAAAACACAGATAGATAGCGTATACAATTTGTGAGTTATGTCCGCCTAAATATTTCAACCCTCGATTTCAGAATTTACCAAAAATGCGTTCTTCCATTGACTTAGTGTACAATTTGGAAATTAACAGTGTTAATTCTTTGCCAATGTGCCTCAGCCACTCTTATCCTCTTTGGTACCCTTTTGGTCAGCATCTAGAGCTATTAAAATCTGAAAGTTTGTCTGTGGTATACAATAGAACAATAGTTTAGAGGAATACTGATGCCAAAAATAGCAAAAATATGATCTTTCTGCTAATTTTGACTAAAAAATGCCAATTTTGACCAAACATGATTGTCCACTCTAGTATCTCAGATATCTTTTGTGATTCATTTGTTTTGTTTTTTTTTTTTTTTTTTTTTTTGATTAATTTCCTCCTACATAATTCCTAAAGGAGGCCTGCAGAAAGATGGCATATAATTACTGTGAGTTATAAATATTAAAAAGATTTCCATAAACCCTCAATTTCAGAATTTACCAATTTACATGTGTTCCTACATCGACATATTGCACAAATATTGCGAATTCAATTCATCATTAATATGTTGGCCTGTGTTATTCCCTCCACCATTTGCAGTAGAAATTCTTTTCCACTTTGGTTTTACAGTATGTTAGTTAAGGTTTCCATTTATTTTACAACAGACATCTTTAAAATAAACGGTGTTTGTGAATGGCCGCCATTACGACTATTTCCGGTTTATGGAGATGTGTACATTTCATTTTACTGTAGCTCACATATTGCTAAAAAAAAGTGTCGCATATTATGAAATTGGGTTAATATACTTACTGCCTGCAAATTATAGATATCTTGCTTATATAGTCTGATAGTTTCATACCATCTGGAAACCAGAAATATCCAGTTTATTCAGTTTAAAGGTTACGACATTTGACAATTTGTGATTTAAAATGCTTTTATCAAAAATGCCTAAAATAAACGTGCAAAACACATGCTGACTTTTTAGTACACTATTCTGACACCAGGGTCAATCTATTTAACTAATTCCAGTTCTTAAAGGCTCAAATTTAATCAGATGGTGAATATTTGTAGAAGAGTGACGCTTTTCTACCTGAAGTAAAAAATTTAAAATGGTGCAAAAAATCAACGCAAGAAGTAATCTCCTCAGACATCTTTTCCCGATTCATAAAATACTTAATATTAAAAATGAGGAAATTATATGGATGCTTTTGACAACACTTATAACAAAAAAATAAATCCTGCTTATGTAGTGAGAACTGCCGGCCTAGGACTCTTTGCTCAACTTCTTAAATAAACTTGGATACGAGTGCGCAATCCCAACATAAATGACCCAATGAGTCCCTCCTTTGCTTTGCCTTTGCTCTGTAATCTATTAGTACCTAAAAACGATGAAAGAAACGAAACTGGAAATATCTTAGACACCTGGGATGGCAAGAAGCAGAACTTAACCAGATCGAAATAGATTATCCGAGCAGGTGACAAGAGATAATTTTCCAAATACTGCTCAACTGGAAGCAGCGCCGAGGCATTAACGCAAAAAATATTTTTTTGTTGTAAAAAACTTTAGAGCTATCAAAAAGAAAGGACCTGGCGGTCAATGTGTAGAAGATACAAACTGAAGTATGATTCACTGCCATTATTACTGTGTTTATAAAGCAGTTCTCTATATAAAACAAAACAAAAGTTTCAGGACCAGGAACTTTGTTAGTAGCAGTATTAAAGACTCTGCATAAGGCGAGTAGCCAGGATTGTGTCATGGGGGAGGGGGGAACGAAATGAGGGAAAAGTCTTAGGATAGAAAGAGAAGACCGCTATTTTAGGTGTTGTTTGCATTGCAGGGTTGGATCATGGAGGGTTCTAACCCAACCCGAAACCACCCGGGGGGCTACGCCACTGCTCTGCATACTCTATACATTCATATTATCTAGGCTACATGTGAAAATAACATTTTTCCCCTACGATCGATGAGGGCTAATGTCTCTAAAAAGGTTTTACTGAGTTGCCAATAAATAAACTTTTCACAAGATAAAGGAATTGCTTTAGAAACATATTTAGTCCATCATGCAGAATATAGAATGTGGACGTTATCTTATTGTAGTTAAACATTTACCACTAGTTCTGAAGACAATGTCTTTTTTTGCAAATTGGAGTTCTGTTGAATAAGAGACTTGTCAAGAAAGAAGATCCAGCGATCAATTATGTGTTTGAGAACCATTAATTCCTTTTCAGATAACCATACCAGGGGCGGCTCCAGGTTGTCAAAATGGATGAGGCAACAAACTGAGGACAAAGGGCTGTGTTGTGTTATACATTATATATCTAATTGTGGAATAAGGGGAAATTTTGGGGCAAAAAATCAACGTTAGGGGGAAATTTACGTTCCCCTTTACGTTTTCACACACTGTTATAATGTAGTTTACTAATACTAACCACGGCACATAATAAAGGGAAGTATACACTACCTTCCACTGTGAAATGAGGCCGCAGGAAAATGAATATGCTTGAGCGGTGCACAGTAAACGCTTTTACTTCTGAAACAAGTCATTCTTTCCCTGTTAGTTACGGATCACATAAAACGTGTACCTATATAAATCATAACAGCTATACACAACTGTAAATATCCTGAAACACCTTAATTCCAGCGCAACCACTACAGCAAAACAATACAATGTCGTATACGCGATTATGTAATATTACAGGAACTACCGTAGTAGATTAAGGCATATAACAGTCAAAGAGTTCCAATCGATCTTAATTCATCTTAATTGAATATGTCTATGACAAACTTGCAATATTTGTAAAGCAGTTACCGAGATTACCTTTGTGTTCTGTGCCATGAACTCTCGATTGCAATAAAAGAGTAAATTGCGCACTGCTTAATAAAGTACTTCATGGTTGTTGCCATGGTATTGTATTAAGTGTACACTTTTTATGGTCAGGGATTAGGTTGAGGATTAGGGCTATCGTTAGCCAGTAAGGAAATACCTTATTAAACAGTAAGCATCGTCTCAATAAACTGTGCTAGTAGCAAAAGTAAAGTAAGTCAATCATATGAAACAAGACTTATTTTAAGGTAGAAGATACTTCGCTTCAAACTATGCATTTATCTGTCACAGTACGCATCGTCTCAATGAACCGTCCTAGTGTTAAAAGTAGAGTAAATCACTCATATGAAATAAGGCTTAGTTTAAGGAAGGTAAGTCGCTACAAACTACGAATTTATCTGTCACAGTTTGCATCTTCTCAATAAACTGCGCTAGAGTCAAACGTTGAGTAAGTCAATCATATAAACCAAGACTTATTTTAAGGATGAAGCTAAGTCACTTTAAACTACGTTTTTATCACAGTTCGCATCATCTCAATAAACTATGCTAGTACTGTCAAAAGTAGAGTTAGTCAATCACATGAAATAAAGCTTAGTTTACAATGTACATATTTTTTAAGAATTTCCATTTTAAGAATAAATTTCAAGGACATGACAATGACAAAACCAAGGTTTTGTGTTTGAGTTATTACCGATTAAAGAAGTGAAGTTTCCTTGTGCTCGTGGTGAAAACTCCAGCTTCCTTATAAAACGATGAGCTAATGAAACGTCTCATATCAAAGGCTGCAATCCATAAAGAATTATATACCACCGTTTTATCCTGACCGATTCGTAGATTGAAATAAATACATACCAGTAAAATCAGCCATATCATAGAGCAGTTCACCAAACCTGAGTTTCTGGTGAAGATGGCCGAGTAACGGAGATCATGAATGTCTTTTTTTCTTCTTCTTCTTCTTCTTCTTCTTCTTCTTCTTCTTCTTCTTCTTCTTCTTCTTCTTCTTCTTCTTCTTCTTCTTCTATTATGCAACTTGCCTTCTTTGCTTCGCCTCTTGCCGCGTTATGTAACGTTCTTTGCCGGCAGAATTTTTCATTGCGTGATCCAAGAAGACTGTCCGCGTTTCGGAGGAGGAAAGCAGGAAAGGATCAAGCAAACGATTTTTTCGTTAATTACGACTTTTGCAGTTGTTGATCGTCACAATTTTGTTTGAAATCCGAATGCAACACATTGTAATAAAACATGTTTGTTACAGCGAAAAAGTAATACTACGTAGAAAATATGCAGAGAGGGGTTGACAAATTAGTTTAAAAAATAAAAACAGGTCGTCTTTAAATTTGCATTTTCTTTATTTGCTCTTCTATGATTCAACAGTATGTTTGTGGTTTATTTTTTTCGCAGTGCAGGCATAGTTATAGTGATATGATGACGAAACCTTTAGATTGTAAAGGTCGGGTCAACTGGAGGAGAATGGTGGGCGTTTGTAGAGAAACACCCGGGTGATTGCAAGGAGTGTGACAATGTTCAGTCAAGCTGGGGCTGAAGAGGTGATGGCTTATATCAACAGTCTCACTGTTACACATTTCTAGTTCACGATAAACAAAGGCTTACGGGAGCAATACGGGAGCAATATTTTGAAAAGTCGGACCCCACAGACAATCAAAATCGGCTTTTGCTAGGCTTAAAAGGGGGGTATTTTTTAGGCCACATCCCTTTCAAATGTGTGGCGATTTTTCCCCTTTAATTTTTTTTTGTAAATATGTTTACCACAAATATGAATCTTTTCTATTTGCTTGAATTTGGATATTCAACCTTTTGGTGAATGGGTTGTGAAAGACTGTGAAGTAAAACTCACGAAAAATAGCCCACTCTTCCAAAATGTGAAGCGGATTTTTGAAATCGTGTTCCCTTAATTCTCTATGAAAATTTACCGCGACTATAACCTTACCTCTTTTTTCGGGTTTGTCTTTTTTTCCGGCACCCATGGGAATTTTCTTCGAAACAAAAAAAAAAATAGCGAAAAAACATGTCATTATGTTAACCTTATGTTGCTGTCTAACTTTGTTTCAAAGTCCTGCCCAAATCTTGCCAAATTTTTGCCCGAAGGCTAGATTTTCAGGATTTTTTTTTTAAAGATTCTTCTCGACGAGATTTCATTTGACGGTTACCTTCACCCTGATCTGTACCTATAGTCACGCGTGGTATTTTCTCCGCGAGTTTGCTTGATCGGCTGATCGTCAAAACTTTTTCCCTATGAAATGAAGGACAAACACTTGTACCGACGTATGCTTCTACACAATAGATTTATCCGCCATTTGTGTATTTGAAGTAACATATATACGATTCTGATACCAGATTATCCCAGCGGAAAATTTTTAGCAGTTACTTCTAAGCCGTTTCCATCACTTCTTCTGTATTATTATAACGATAATACTGTACGTACAAAGACTGTGGAGTAAAACTCACGAATAATAGCCCGCACTGCCCGAATGTGTCGCCGGTTTTTGGAATCGTGTAACCTTAATTTGTCATGAAAATTTTACCGCGACTATGACCCCCTTTTTATTACAAAGTGGTTACAAATTCGGCAAGTTTGTAGCAAACAAATATTTTCCATTTTCACTTCCTAGTCTGACGCAACAATGTGACCAGACTGGAACGATATATTATAACAGGTGACGCGGTGCTTTCAATTGCAAGATTTTCCGGTAAGATTGAAGCTATAATGCTAGGTGTTACCTACAGGTAAAGTAGAGCATAAAATCGAGCTCGTGTAAAATTGTGATACATTTTTATCTGATCATTTTCCTATCATTTTTTAATTTATTTATTTTGAAATAAGGTGCATTCTACTGCAAACGAAAACTCAGATATATCATGACTTTTAAGCCTCTTCGGACAGTCCTAAAAAATTTTATTTTTGGCTGTCTCATGAGTCGCGATTTTTCCAAACTTTTAGGTATATTTACTCCTTCTGGTGGCGGCGCTCGGATATGTTCATTCTATTTGGATAAAAAAATATGTGGACATAGGACCCTTGGTCGCGGACAGCTCCAGCCCCCCCCCCCCCGTCCTTGTTTGCAAACAGGGACGTGGGATAGGGTAGCGTCTCAATCTGGAAAAATGTCCGGTTCCTCCTCCCCCAGCCTAACATGTGCACCCAAATACAGCGATGAATCACCTTTTTCGCAGCATCCGATAGCGACAATGCTAACCAAGTATTTGTCTATAAACGTTGCATACTGTGACGTCCGGATACTCAACAGATTAATGTTGTTTTTTTAGCCCAAGTGGTCGAATTCCCTCACCTTTACCGTAAACCATGTTTAGCCTAGCTGAATCTTAATATGTAGAAATACAAGACGGGCATATATTGTGTACGAATTTGATTATTGAAGGGTAATATAAATCTCATTTTGGAAAATGTGATTCGACAAAAGAACATCCTAGTTACCATATATACATCTATAGGCCTACCTGTTTTGAAGAGAAACTTTTTTTTTGATATCAGAAATATCGTATATCATTAAAACCAGTGATGTTCGTGCGCTGTCATCTTCGAGACCTTTACGATAACGAAGACTTTCCAATAACGTTATTCACATGATAAAACTGTCCTTCTTAGTTTTGTAGCATGGTCCTCTTCTGCCTTAGTTCGTCTAATCCCTTAGGTAGGAAATGGAAATTCCAACAAACAGACTTGATATAGTGAGATTTTACATCTGGTTAATGGATAAGCTTTAGCAGATATAACAAAAAAGACAAAAAGATATTTAATATTTGACGTTAGGTAACAGGCCAGTCAAGTATGTGTTAATTGCTCACACAGTGTGAACGCAATTAACGCAAAGGTAACGTCTTTCATCCAGAGTGTCTGAGATGCAGCCTTAAGGAGCAACGTGACGGCATAAAAACCGCTATGGCAATCTTACCTTGCCAATAAGGATTTGTTCAGAATTCTATTCAATTATTTGGGAAAATTCTCCTTAAAGTTTGACCCAAACTTTACACACTAAAGATCCAAGCCCATGAAACACTTTTTATGGCGATTTTGAAAACGCCGGTCCCGGTAGTAACGTTTTCTGTTTTTCGTTTTATTGTACAAATTGACGCAACAAAAAATATGAACGCTTTTAAACTGCTGGCGCCGATATTGTGAAGAAAAGCAATACTTTATTGGAACGTAACATTTCTTGATCTTCATGAATAATATCATGTGTAGTATAAGTTCTTTTCAACGAGTCTAATTTAATGGAGCTCTCCAGGAGTAAACGTTTGATCTCACCCTACCACTTCGTGTTAAATTCGAGGGCGCCTTTTGAAAAAAGGGCCAACAACGTGTTTAGGAAGTGGAGTATAGCTATAGGGGCAGAAGAGATCTTACATGGCTCTGTAAAATACAAAAAAAAAAATAAAATAAATAATTGAAAAAAAGGTAAATAAATTAAAAAAATACGAAATTTGGCTTGTGTAAAATGAGATCATAGTGCACACATGTAAGTGATAGTGTGATTTATCAACTTTTTCTGACCTATGTCCAAGACGCTTTTTTAGCATTAGAGAAATCGTCATACAATTTGTTGAAGTTTGCAAACCGGGAAGCAGGGTGGCGTAGCGTCTCATCCTGGAAATATGTCTATTCCCCACCCCCAAACCTAACAAGACAGTGTCCACACATACGCCGATTAAATTACCATTTTCGCAACATCCGATAGCGACAAGGCTAACCAGATAATTTCCTTTAAAACTTAAAACTACTGGCAGCTGGACTTCTAGTAAGTTTACAGTATCACGCAATGTACCGTAACATCAATTCTACAGTGAGAATACTATAATTCGAACAGTCCAACGGAAAGAAGCAATTGTGAGATAAACATCTGTTCAATAGATATTACTAATTGTATACTGAACACTTGCCGTACAGAGTGACACATGAGGTTCTCTCACGCTTTGTAAATGCAACAAACACTTTTTCTAAAGTCCTCCCGACCCTCTGGCAAAGGTCGGTTCGGCGAAACCAACCTTTAAATTGCTTCTCGAGGAAGCTATTACGCCCACTGAAGGACAACACTTCACCAACCTCACGCAAAACATATGAACATAAGTTACTTGAAACCGTTTCTTCTCTTGAACAAAGGTATGCATCATCTCTATCCAGTTTGAAAAAATCTAAGCTTAATAATGCTTGAGCTGCACTTAATTTTTTTCTGATTAAAAACTTAAGAGTATTATTATTAGATCTAGAGCTACATGTACAGAAGAAGGTGAAAAGAGTACGAAGTATTTTGTAAATTTAAAGAAGAGAAATAAGTTAATCAATTCAATTTGTGAGTTAATCGGGGTTGATGGTAGTATTATTGACACTAATGATGATATCATGAATGAAATCAAAATGTATTATTAAGAACTTTTCACTAAGCGTAAAAATGTTTATTCTTCTAACTTTTTAATAACCTTCATCTTAATCACAAAAACTCTCTGAGGAAGAAAATGCCTCTGGTAAATGGATCTCTGGTAACAAACTCTTTCAACCATGCATTTTTTAAAGACTACATTTCTGATGAGCAGGGGAGAGCATGTGTCACCCTCATTCCTAACCCCCCCCCCCAAAAAAAAAAAAGCCAACGCTTTCTAAAAAGCTGGCCCCCATTGCACTTCTCAAAATTGATTATGAAATAGCTGCAAAATGTTTAGCCAATCAAATGAAGATGGTCCTTCATGACTTAATTAGTCCAGAACAAACTGTTTTTTTTTTTTTTTTTTTTTTTAAAGGTAGGTTTATTGGGAAAAGTATCCCTCTAATTTTGGACCCCATTGATCATTGTGACACTTTACTGTCCTAGCTACTCTCTTATTTTTAGATTATTTAAAGGTGTTGGATTGTCTTGACTGAGATTTTATCCTTAAGGCACTTTCCTTCTTTAATTTTGGACAAGGTTTTGTGCATTGGATCAGAACTTTATAAAGTAACATCTCGTCTTGTGTTTCAAAAATGGTTTTTTGACAATTTAAAGTCACTCGTGGAGTAAGGAAAGGGTGTCCATTTAGCCCATATTTGTTTACCACTGGTACCGAGATTTTCAATTTATTGAAGTATGCCGATGATACAGTTATTTTTACTAATGGTTCTCAGGGTACTAATAATGAAGTTATCACTGTTTTGAATAGTGTTTCAAAGGCCTCAAGATTAACTGTAAATTTCGAGAAGTCTTACCTCTTCCTTATAGGTCCCTTGTTTTTTAACCCTCCTCTTTATTTCAATAACTTACAATTTGTGATAAGTAATGATGACATTACCTACCTGTGCATTTCTTTTACGCACCACAAGGAAGATTTGCCTTGTTACATATTTGGTCATTGAGGGATTTAACTCCAGTTGGCAGAATAACTATTCTTAAAACGTTTGCCATCTCCCAGCTTGTTTATGTACTTACTGTGTTGCCGGATCCTCCTTCACACTTTTTTAAAGAATCAGACAGTATGTTTTACAAATAACTATATAATTTATATGTTTTCAGCGATGTAAACTATGTTGTTACTTGTTAATGTAGAAACAAAACTGAAAGCAAAGCTGTAAGTAAATGATTGTATCATATGTACAAAAAAAATAAATGAGATGAAAAAAAAGCTCAATTCTTTGTTATTTCATGCTTAAAAACAGCAAAACGTTCCGTGCCCTTCACTTGCTACAAATTGCGTTCCCTAGCAAAACAATTTTTACTCCTTTAAATAAAAAATAACCAACACAATTCCGGTTCAAAACTTTTGTCTCTCAAAATTTAACGAAAAACAACGAATCATGTTTTGAAGTTATAAGGGCTCAAAATTTATAGAATTTACCATGCCTTAAACAACAAGAACACATGTTTTCTAACTTAATAAGTATTGATTTACTGAGGTCATTTGAGGTTATTAGAAAATTATGTACACCATGGTTTAGGGGATGTTTTTGACAAGTAATGTGTATGCAAGCTAGCGTATCACACCTTTAGCAGGAAATTCCAGAAAATGTCGTATTTGGGAGGAGAGGAGCCACACAGTTTAAAACCATGGTAAATTCGGGTACGTTTCCCTGTAAATCTGAGCTAAACAGAATGTTCAAACACATGAATGTGATTCTGTGAATTGAAGTTAATTGAAAGATGCCAACTATACATTTAGTCGGTATACGATGCCATTTACATTATGGCCATTCTCTTTTGATGTTGATGAAGGCATTTTGTCGGTCACTGTTGCTCCATATTAGGAAATCGGTTACAAGGTCGGATTAAGTTGATCCGCTCCTCTTCCAAATCTTTTCTTTTTTTACCTCAAAAACAGTATCAAGGCCCTTTCAAACTTTAAAAAGAGTTGTGGGACATGCCGTATTAACTGAATGACACCTATACCCTTATGATTCTTGACGCAATATCTTTTTCACAACAAGTATGGTTACCAATGCACTCTATTAGGCAACATTTTGAACATTTTACACTTTTTCGATTTTTTTTTTACTCATGATTTAAACATGTTTCCAAAAACTGAAATAATGACTACTGATATTACCCTTAATGTGTCCAGGGAGTTGCCATAGCAACTCCCTGATGTGTCTAGGATTGGCATTTATTGTTGTCTCAGGTGCTGCGAATTCTCAACATTTTCTATTTCTCCAGGCTTACCCGTCTTACTCTCTCAGAAAGGATTACAAAACAAGTCTTCCTAGGTTCGGCTTACAAGCACAGGGACTGTTACTTCCAGCTGTATTGGCTAGTATTTTTGTTTCAAAGTTTTCTATACGCCCCCCCCCCCCCCTTCCAACTGATGGCAGTGCTTCGCTTTTTTAGGTAATCTTTCGGGAAGGATTCAATAATGAACAGAGAACCTTCTTTCAACCTCTTCCCAAACTTAAATGTTCACGTACGCCTATTTCTATGCATACCGTCTGATGGCGACATATGATAAAATCTTGATGACCTCAGGCATGAATATATGTTTTACATCAGTGGCACTTTTAGCAAGTAAAACAATTGTAAGTGTTTGTTTCAAAATTTGACATTTTCAGCTGCATATACGAAACAAAAATAGTAGCAACCCTGTCCATATTGTTTTCATTCGAGCATTGCGGTTTCTGGACACCTGGAGGATTTTCAAACCCAAAATTCTTTTTAGGGCAAACTAATGTCGGTGAACCCCTTAGAAATTCTGCTCCCACTCTCTAACTACCCCCCCCCCCCACATCTCACTTTTTTCCCATTCTGGCATAGGATATAAAATATTTTTACGGATCCCTGTGTACCCCTGAGTATATATATATATATATATATATATATATATATATATATATATATATATATATATATATATATATATATATATATATATATATATATATATGACAAATATATATATGTGTGTGTGTGTATAAACATATTATATAATATATATATATATATATATATATTTATATATATATATAAATGAACCAGTGCGGTACTGAATAGTCACAAGTAGACCTTAGTTCTTCATGCGACTATTCAATACCGCACTGGTTCACTTATTCATATAGGGTCGCTACGTCACTCGACTTATATCTATATATATATATATATATATATATATATACCCACTTTCTTCGCAATTTCCGAAGTGGGATCTGAGTCTAGACGTCTGTAGTGGTCGGGATTGCCAAGTAATCTGAGGGCTTCCTCCCTGTAAAATTGAGTCCCCATTGCAACAATCGCAGAGCCTTTGTCAGCCGGCTTAATAACAATATCATCACGATGCCGTAGACTTCGAATGGCCTGACGTTCACTTTTTGTGAGATTGTCGCGGAAACCTGGGGAAGATGTGTGGTTTTCACATCCTCTTCAATGGCCGAAATAAATGACTCCAGTTGCGGACAACGCCCCTTTGGTGGGTTCCAGGTACTTCTTTGTTTAAATTGATACGATATATCGTTGTCCGGTGGTGAATTTAGGCCTTCTTCGTCAGCAAAATACTCCCGAAGACGCAAGCGTCGGAAGAACGCTTTCATGTCTAGCGATAATTTCTGCGTGTCAGTCTGCCTTGGTTTGGGGCAGAGATTGAGTCCCTTCGAGAGAATTTTAGTTTCTCCTTCATTAAGCTGACACGATATGGTTACAATCGCCGTGGTGACGGTGGAAGGCTCGGTAACCGGTTTACGAGTAAATCTGCGAGACCTGCTTTTCTGAAAATTTGAAGTCACTCGATTTGAAGTGACAGTCACTTGGTTTGAAGTGACATGATCCCTTTGAAACTTGCGTTGTTGCCTAGAATTTAGAGTACGAGAGAGTCGGAGACAGTCCTGAGAGATAAACCGAAGCTTGTTTTGAAGCTCGAATTTGGGAAGCTCTCTTTTTAGCTTCCTGGTTTTAGAATCAATTTAGTGATTGAGTTCATTGATGGTTTTCCGACAATTTCCAATTTGTACTTCTATCAGTCTGAGAGACGTTTTTCTGAGTATACCTTTCCAGTTGGCGTAGCTTCCACTGTCGGAGAGTGGCAACCCGGTAGGGACTTTAATTTGAAGCCCTTTCGGTACCGTATTGTTTGCTCGGTATGTTTTACCTGACACGTTTTTCGCACAGACGTCGAAGTAATTTGAAAGTTTCCAAAGTGCTCTCCATGGGTGTAGCAAGGCTGGATCAAAATTGATGCAAACAGTGAAAGAAATATATAAACATGATGGTGAAACTGTAAAACAACGGTGCTACAGAAATGAAAGGCTGGATCTCCGAGGAGATACAAATAGCGGAAGGCTAGAATTTAGATAAATTAAACAGCCAAATGGTTTGAAGTAGAGCTTTCGAGGAATTCTACCGCTTTATCAATACTTGGTCAAAGAATGACAAGGGGTGAGAAATTTTGGAAGCTTTTAAAGGCGTAGACGGTGGTCTCACCTCTATTGTTACAGGATAATCCTCCCTAAGGCAATTAAGCAGGTTGATTGACCGGGAGGGTCTGATCGGAAGCAATTAGAGAAATTGTTAGGCCGGAGTGGTTTGAGTTACTGGTGAAATGTTTGGATATAGGATAATTTATTGATTTATCTAGAATGTTTTTTTTTTTGTGGTTGTTTAACCTCAGTCTAAATTTGGTGCCGGTCTGACCCACATAGTTGCCTTTCTCACACACGTTGCAGCACAGTAAATAAACTACATTAGCCGAGTCACAGTTTAAGGGAGGGGGACGGATGTTACAAGTAGTGCCCGGAGGGGTGAAAGTTTCGTCAGTGATAATGAAAGGGCACACCCGCACCTAGGCTTGCCACACTTTACCCATCTGTCACTCAAAGGCTTAAATCCGAAAGCAAATGGATGCTAAAACTGTCAACACATACCCGCGGCCTGAACAAAGACCTTGGTGTTTTGAGCGACTTCCCTTCTGTAGTGTACAGGGGAGCCGGTACTGTTTATCTTTCTCTCATCTTGCATGTGCTCTAATATTGTCGTATTTGTGGTGTTTTTCTACTTATTCTTATACATGGAGCATACGTGGACTTACTTATATTATGTATATATATATATATATATATATATATATATATATATATATATATATATATATATATATATATATATATATATATATATATATATATATATATATATATATATATATATATATATATATAGGTAAACAGATTGGAATGATAAAAAGTGCTAAAATTCGGAAGAAAGCTCCGCAACGTTTCGGGTATGTACCCTTCATCAGGCGGCAAAATAATAACTGATCAAAAAAAAAAAAACGATATTCAAAAGAAACAACAAACGCGTGCCGATACAACTCGATCGGCGCGCGTACAAAGGCCAAGCACCTACGTCAACGCGTTGTGTGTCTTGTTATGTCCCCATCAACTCCTTACAATCGTTTCTAAGTCCCTGTAGTGCGGACGCACTGGTAACACACGCACTACCCATGACAACATCCATCCAGCAAGCCAAACCAAAACGCGCCGACGTCAAGCGTACAACCTCTTTACAAAGGGATTGCCAATAATGAAATGTTTGTTGTTATAGACTGTGTTTATTATTTTACAACGGACTGTTTGCCGAACTTGAACTTAAACTGATCGTGTTCAATTTTCCTTGCAAAGTCCGTTCATAATGACATCATAATCGCCTAGCGTGTATTTATTATTACTTTTAATTTTTATCGCGTCATCACTATTAACTTGTTTTGCACGGTTGCGTCGTTTAGCTGTGTTTAAAATTGCGGCGCGAAGTAGGCAAACATTTCATTATTGGCAATCCCTTTGTAAAGAGGTTGTACGCTTGACGTCGGCGCGTTTTGGTTTGGCTTGCTGGATGGATGTTGTCATGGGTAGTGCGTGTGTTACCAGTGCGTCCGCACTACAGGGACTTAGAAACGATTGTAAGGAGTTGATGGGGACATAACAAGACACACAACGCGTTGACGTAGGTGCTTGGCCTTTGTACGCGCGCCGATCGAGTTGTATCGGCACGCGTTTGTTGTTTCTTTTGAATATCGTTTTTTTGATCAGTTATTATTTTGCCGCCTGATGAAGGGTACATACCCGAAACGTTGCGGAGCTTTCTTCCGAATTTTAGCACTTTTTATCATTCCAATCTGTTTACCTTCATACTTTACCTGTGCTACGCAGTATTCGACCTTATTATATATATATATATATATATATATATATATATATATATATATATATATATATATATATATAAATAAAAGTCGAGTGACGTAGCGACCTTATATGAATAAGTGAACCAGTGCGGTAATGAATAGTCGCATGAAGACCTTAGGCCATTTTTCCTCAAACATAGGCATTGCCTTATACTGAAAGAGGATTTATTTTTTGAAATGGAAAACTTAGCCTCAAGCAGGACTCGAACCAGCGACCTCCCCCTTACAAGGGGGATGCTCTGACCAATGAGCCATTGAGGCCTATGTGATTGAGCGCGGTCAACTAATTATAAATACTGTTGGGTTAAGTTCTCCATTGTTACGTCAGAGGAATGTCATAGGAACGCGTCCCCTGTAATATTAAGTAAGTCGAGTGACGTAGCGACCTTATATGAATAAGTGAACCAGTGCGGTAATGAATAGTCGCATGAAGACCTTAGGCCATTTTTCCTCAAACATAGGCATTGCCTTATACTGAAAGAGGCTAAGTTTTCCGTTTCAAAAAAAAAAAATCCTCTTTCAGTATAAGGCAATGCCTATGTTTGAGGAAAAATGACCTAAGGTCTTCATGCGACTATTCATTACCGCACTGGTTTACTTATTTATATATGTTTATATATATACATATACATATATATATATATATATATATATATATATATATATATATATATATATATATATATATATATATATATATATATATATATATATATATATATATATATATATATATACATATATGAATCAAATTGGTAAAGCTGGAAAATCTGGCTGAGGTTAAAAAACATTGTTGACTCCACCGGGATTCGAACTCGGGACCTCCCGCTTTCTAGTGCGGACGCTCTAACCACTGAGCCATGAAGCCAAGTTGGTTTGGCCTCTGTTCAAATGACAGATGAAGCAACTCGCAATTCACCTCCTGAGCAGGCGCCTAATTTTTGGAACAGCACTAGTTCTCGTTTGACGCAAGCCCAACCAGAGATCAAAGTTGATACCATCCAGCTGAACACAATTGTTTATTCGCCAGCGGATCTCCGAAGAGATACAGAAACCTGTGAAAGCAGAGATGAAGTGAAAATAAACGCTGACGACAACAATAAAACAACAACAATATATATATATATATATATAAATATATATATATACATATATATATATATATATATATATATATATATATATATATATATATATATATATATATATATATATATATATATATATATATTAAACAGCCAAAAGGTTTGAAGTAGAGCTTTCGAGGAAGCTCATTTGCTAACTTGTTCATGGGCAACTTCGAGCAAAAATTTCTGTCTCGACAAAATTTGAAACCACAAATTTGGTTAACGCTTCATAGACGACATCTTCATGATCTGGTCCCACGGTGAAGACTGTCTAAAAGTTTTTATTGAAAACATCAATTCGTTCCATCCCACCATCAAATTTACGGCCGACCATTCCAGGTCCAGTGTCCACTTCCTGGACACCACTGTAACCATAGAAAATGGTTCACTCAAAACAGACTTGTTCAACAAACCAACGGACAAGCACAACTACCTTCTACCCAGCAGTTGCCATCCTCCGCACTGCGCCAAAAACATACCGTACAGTCAAGCACTCCGCATAAAACGCATCTGTTCCTCTGAAACAGATTTTGACACTCGGGCAAAGGAACTATCCGGTTACCTCCGTAACCGGCAGTATTTTCGGGGTTCAATTGAAAATGCCATCAAAAAGGCAAAAGAAACCCCTCGCTCGCAAACTCTGACGTACAAAACTCGTCAGCGCAATTCCGACAGAGTGCCGTTGGTAACTGAGTACCATCCCGGTCTACCACCACTAGCCAAATTCATCAAAAAGCATATGCCCACACTTCAGAGCACCGATCGCCTAAGGTCTATCTTTCCCCCAACCCCCCGTTGTTGCCTTCAAGCGGCCCTCAGATTTACGGGACATTTTGGTCCGGGCAAAATTCCAGGACAAAGCCTCAGTCGAGGAAAACAACGAAAATTTTGGTTGTTCACCTTGCCCTTCCAACTGCAAGACGTGCGCCCTGGTTGATTCCACAAAAGGCTTCCAGAGCAATCAAAATGCACGCACCTTCCAAATTAGACAAGAAATTAATTGTCTTTCAAAAAATGTCATTTATCTCATATACTGCAATTTATGTGGTGTACAGTATGTCGGAGAATCTAAAAATACTCTTCGAATGAGAATGACACAGCACAGGTCAGCAATTAAAACCAAAAAGGTTGAACAACCTGTTGCAAACCATTTCAATTTGCCCCATCATTCTATCAAAAACTTACGGGTCATTGCTATCGACCAAAACGATACATGGACCGACAAAGCTAGAAAAGCTAAAGAAAATTTCTGGGAACTCAATCTCAAAACCACATCGCCTTTCGGCTTGAACATCAGGAGCGATTTACCAGCTTGCTGATAATACCAACCAAAATAATCCGATCAGGCCATTCCGGCCTAACAATTTCTCTAATTACTTTCACGAGGATTTTTCTATTGTTGATGGGTTACACCCGAGTAATCCGATCAGACCCTCCCGGTCAATCAACCTGCTCATTTGCCTTAAGAAGGATTATCCTGTCACAATAGAGGTGAGACCATTGTCAACACCTTTAAAAGCTTCCAAAATTTCTCACTCCTTGTCATTCTCTGACCAAGTATTGACAAAGAGGTAGTATTCCTCGAAAGCTCTACTTCAAACCTTTTGGCTGTTTAATTTATCTAAATTCTAGCCTTCCGCTATTTGTATCTCCTCGGAGATCCAGCCTTTCAATTCTGTAGCACCGTTGTTTTACAGTTTCTCCGTCATGTTTATATATATATATATATAGATAGATAGATATATATATATATATACAATAGATATAGATATAGATATATAGATATAGATATAGATATATATATAGAGAGCAATAAGTCCAAACAGGAACATCACCAGAAACACTCAATATAAAACCATAAATGAAAAAACAAGACAACTTGTAGTTTCAGTTTCAGGAATCTATTTCAAATTTTCAGCAACACAGTGCCTTTCTCAAGAAAACAACCCAAAATGACAAGAAGACTCCAACACTCTCTAACCAAATAGACATAAAAAGCAAGGAATAAAAGAAGAATAGAAAATTACTAGACCGGAACTAAATAAGGTACCACTTATACATACACAGAAGCGTTGCACTGGACGAGCACAAAAACAAAGAAGAAAAGAAAGCTGAAACACCGGCCAGCAGCGAGAAAACGGGAATTAACAAAACTCGTATTAGACAGCACGCGAGGGCCGTCTCCTCGGCTTTCTGTTCTGGCTGTCAAAGCCATCACTAGAGTTAAGACCATCAGGCCATATTGTACCCAGTTTGTTCCACATCCATAATCTCTCAATAGAGCCAAGTTTTCTGCGTGCCTTTTCCAAGACAAGTTTCCTAGAACTAACGGACATATCCGGGGGAAAGTAGGGGGCGCCATGGATTGTAAAATTATTAACTTAAACTCATTAGGTGAGTGTTCCGACAGATGAGAGTACAGTCTAAAACAACCCTTCATGAAATCATTACCCTCCCCATCACTCCCTAATCTAACCCTGTTACTAAGGGCACAACGATGATTAGCCATACGTTCTTTAAGATTTGTTGTCATCCCCACATATTGCATCTCACATTCTGGACAGAAAATACAATAAACCACCCAAGTAGCCGTACAATTGACATTAGCAGCCTTCACTTTATAAACTCTACCACTTGACTAACTGGTAACCTTATTGGTGTTCACAAGGCTCTTGCATAATATGCATTTCCTATCACAGCAATTACTGGGACCAAAATTAGTATCCTTTGAGTTAACCTTTGCCCTGACCAGTAAACGACCCAAATTTGGAGGCTGACTAAAGGATAGTAATGGTCTATGGGGCATCGCCTCCTTCATAACCGAAGAAAGATGCAATAACTACTGGTGTCGTACGAGAATCTCTTGGATATTAGGCAGCCCCGGGTGATATTCAACCACAAGAGGTATGCGATGTGAGGGCGCTTTCTCTTGATCGTGTGACTGAGAACAATCTCTGAGAGCACGATTAATTTCCGCTTTAACCTTACGCTAAGAATGACCACGTTTATTTAAAGCAGCAGCAAGCTCAGCACACTTGCGTTCAACAAGTTCGGGTGAAGAACAAATAGAATTAATACGTTTAGTCAGGATATAGGCAATACTCCGCTTAACGTGACCCGGATGGCAACTATCAGAAGGAAGATAAAGCATGGTATCAGTTGGTTTGCGATAAACATCGGTTTCTAATGATCCATCAGCTTTAAGCTTAATTGTTACATTAAGAAAATTTATAGAATCATGAGAAATGTCAGCAGTAAACTTTATGGAATCATGAAAAGAGTTTAAGCGGCCCAAAACTTCATGAAATTTATCCTGCCCGTGCAACCAGATAAGAAAGCAATCGTCAATATAACGCCAAAAAACTTCGGGTACGAGGGTACAACCTGCAAAGAATGATTTCTCAAATTCAGCCATAAAAATGTTGGCATAAGCCGGCGCCATCTTTGTTCCGATAGCAGTGCCCAAAGTCTGTAAAAACAATTCAGAATTAAATTCGAAAATATTTTGCTTCAGAACAATTTCAGCCATTTCACAAACTCCAGAAACCACCTTACTTGGAAGATTACACTTTCTCATGAAGGAACCTAGAGCATCCACACCATCCTTATGCGGTATAGATGGATACAGCGCCACCACATCAATCGAGGCTAACAAGGCCCCTTGTGGTAAATGGGGTAAATTTCTAAGCTTTTTTAGAAAGTCAAAGGTGTCTTTCAAGTAAGAGTCGATAAAAGAGACTAGCGGATTAATGAAATAATCCACTTACTCGGACAAATATTCAGTAGGGGACCCATTACCCGAGATAACAGGGCGTCCGGGCACACCCGACTTATGAATTTTTGGTAAAACATAGAATCTTGCAGGTTTGGTTCCGATTGGTGAAGCATAATTGACCATATCACAAGTTATGATACCTTGACTATACAATTTATCTAAAGTATCATTGATAGATTTAGTGATCTCACCAGTTATGTCTTCTTCAAGCTTTACATACACTGACGAATCTGCCAACTGTCTATAACATTCACTAATGTACCTGTCACGGTTCAAAATAACTACGGCTCCCCCTTTATCAGCCTCCTTAATTACAATATCACTGGAGTTCATCAGTTTCTTTAAAATTTGTCTATCATGAGTTGAAAAATTAGCAAAATACGAATTCTCCGGTGCATTCATGACGTCATGTGTAACTACTGATATATATGATTCCAGAAAATGATCCCCTTTTGGAGGTTTGAAATCTGACTCAGGCTTGAACTTCCTTTGTTTATCAAATTCAGAAGAGTTACTCTCCTTACCGTGGAAAAAATGTTTAAGTCTAAGTCTACGTCTAAGTCTAAGTCTAAGTTCTGAAGACCTTCCATAAGTTTTAAGCGATTTACTTGTTGGGGGACTGGAGTAAATTTTAGACCCTTCGACAAGATTTTAAGTTCACAATTATAAAAGAATTCTATCAGAGAGATTGACAACCGGGTAAAACTTGTCCTGACGCAGAACAATTGGAGTCATAGAGGAATGAAGGAAGCCTTAATTGACAGGTATAGCTGTCGGTGTCTCCTCATTAAGCGAGGACGCCTCAGTCTGTGTATTTAGTTCTTCAAATACTGAAACAGGTGAAGGTAATGGAGAGGGCACTGATCTATCGCAGTTACGAGGGCTCGTTTCCTGTAATAAGTTAATGCACGATTCCATATCTAGAACCTGAGATTGTGAAGCTTCGTCCATTGGTAAAGTAACATTAGTCGAACTCCTAGAGGTACTACTTTTGTGACGAGTCACTGGAACCAATTCCACAAAATGTGCGGTCTCAGGATTTTCACGAGTCTGAGATCTAGTAACTCTCTGCACTGGTCGGTTCTCAAATTCCTCCTGACGCAAGTCCACAGTGGAAGGTAAATCTGAACCCACACTCGAATATATATATATATATATATATATATATATATATATATATATATATATATATATATATATATATATATATATATATATATATATATATATATATATATATATATATATATATATATATATATATATATATGTATATATATAACCGTAATAGTAAAAAGTAATTAATAATGTCGAGCAGGCAATGGTAAAGTGCTCAACCCAGTGAAGGGAGCTGTTATATTATTATATTATATAGTTCGAAAAGAGGTAGTAAAAAGTGCTTAAAAGTTTGCGGAAAACTCCAAGACCTTCGGGTATAAACCCTTCATCATGTGGCAAAAACCAAACTGAAAAACTAACAGTAACAATTGGACACGACAAACATTAAATCCGAAACGATCAGTGTAAAAACAGAACGGGACGAAAGTGATTGTCAGAAATATATACAACACATTTATCCCTACTTATTGAAACTAGGAAGTCCAGTTGTATATCTCTTTTAACCCATTTATAGGTCAGCCTATTTAATTTATATCACCATGGCTAAGGCAGATACTGCAGATAATATGGATGCTGCAGTATCTGCTGTAGCTTTTAAGCTTCCACCTTTTTGGCCCCAAGGTACAGAGACCTGGTTTGCTAGGGTAGGGGTCCAGTTTGACACCAAGGGCATCACACAAGAGCAAAATAAGTATAAATATATAGTAGATGTTCTTAGTCCAGAGTATGCCTTAGAAGTTATGGACTTAATTATTAACTCCCCAGATAGAAATCAGTACCGAGCATTCAAAGGAGAACCAATTAAGCAAAATTCTGAGTCAGAGCCAAAACGACTCCATCAATTGCTCCGAGCAGAAGAATTAGGTGATAGAAAGCCCACCAAGTTATTGCGTCGCTTGCGACAGCTATGAGGGGATCGTACCTTAGGTGACAGTATTTTGAAGCAACTGTTCCTTCACAGACTACCCGCTTATACCAAATTAATTTTAGCATCTATGAGTGATACAGCCAGTGTTGAATAGTTAGCTGTTACAGCTGATAAGATCCTTGAGGTACATCAAGAGCCAACTGCTGAACCAGCAGCAGTAGCTGCAGTATCACATTCACCTACATTGACTAAGTGTAAGGAATTGGAAACTCAAGTGGCTGCTCTAACCAAACAGGCTGAAGCTTTAACAAGACAATTAACCGAAGGAGAACCTCTCCCACAACCCCAACGAGGGCGTAGTCCTTCTAGGCCTAGTACATCTAACCGTAGGGGTCGTGGGTGTGGACTTGTCGGTAGATCTAGTCCCCCCCCCCCACCCTGGAAAACATTGTTTTTATCATTGGAAGTGGGGGCACCAGGCACGACTGTGTTCCACCATGTACTTTTAATCAATTAAATCTCATTTAGTCAAACCCCAACGCCAGCAAGTAAGGGCGACTACCTTGTCTAGCCATAGTAGTACTAGGAGTCGTCACTTTTACATTCGTATAGCTGAAGTGGTTTTTGGTACCACCTTGGTGTTGCCTGGTGAATTTATACACCCGTCAGATCAATCAGCCATTCCAGACATCAGTTATGTAGATAGACTGAAATCTCACATGGCAAAATTACGCCCAGCTTTGAGTAGGTCTACATCTCGATCAAGCCACATTCCCAAAGAATTAGCTACTTGTACTCATGTGTGGTTACGTAGCGATGGTGACAAGAAACCCTTACAGGCACCATATTCAGGGCCTTATCGAGTCCTTGAGAGGAAGGACAAGCATTTCACCATTAGCATCGATGGACGTCGTTCCACAGTTAGTATCGATAGGCTTAAAGTTGCTTACACCGATGATTTCAGTGACACTGCTGATTCTAGCCAGGCAATAACACCTTCACCAACACCTACCCCACCACCTAAGCCACCTGTTTCTACACCTTCAGTGGTGACACACCCTGCCTCTGACTCTAAGTCTATTTTAAAGAAGTCAGAGGATAAAGAAACTAATACTAGTCGGTCTGGTAGAAAAGTACACTGGCCGAAAAAGTACCTTCAGATTGGCCGTTTTTAGTAAATTATTTACCTTATCGATGACTTCCTAATTTTCAATTCCTCGGGGGGGGGGGGGGTGACTGATGTAGCACTCGCTCTTTAAATAATTTTATCCAGAGGGCATAACATATATACCTATAAATAGGTTCTCTGAGTGCACCTTGTAATTTACATAAGCTACGATGTAGTGGACCGGACTGACCAATCACAAGCACGACTTTCTTAGTGATCAGGCATGCAACGGCCAGGAGGTCCTTACTAGCACCAAGTCAGCGACGCCGAGAGGACGTGCATAACCAACTCCGCAGAAATTTCCAGATTTACCGTCCCTGACTAAAACTCGACAGTACTTACTGCACTTAGAATTACCTACCAAAATTTCGCAGATATCTACAAGAAATTGTCCGTCTCGCCAACACATCAGTCTTGTGGAGTCGGGCAGCATCTGTCAGCTCGACAATTATTATTTAGGACTGAGGTGTTGCGTGCGGCAATAATGCCAGTTCCACTACATCGCCGAGCACGAGGTCAGGACAGCGGCACCATTTTGTTGCTGCCCTAGGATTAGAGTTCTTCGTGTATGGAGGTGAGGCCATTTCATTTCGCATCTCTTAAGTTCTACCCCCCCCCCCCCACCCACCCCCGCGTGGCTACGCTACTGACACAATGTATTCAAATACGGTGCAAACCCTCCCGTTTATTCGCCTCTTACGACAGACGGAGAATACCGTGGACATCCCTCCTTGGAAAGCTGCTTTCGATAGTTTTAAAAAGATAGTGAAGGATTCTGTGGCTTCTTTTCGTGATGGCACCTCCCTGAGTTAAGCAACTAAGAACGGATCTAGGTCGTGCGATTGATTTTCAAGTAAGCAGAATAGATGACATAGAATCCAAAATTTCAAACAGTCTCACCAACTTTTGCGCTAAAATCACACTCTTGGAAAACGCCCTAGCACAACAGGATGAGGAGATAATCAAACTGGGGCGTATGACTAGACGAAACAACTTTGGCATTGTTGGATACCCCCTGTCACCAAGAAACTATTGTCCAAAACGAAATCCTTCCATTGTTCGGAGATGCACAAGAGGTGGTTGTCGTCCGTTGCCATAGAGATGGACCTGGAGCCAATGTTCGAACTCCCCATAATATGGTTAAATATCTCTCGTATCGTACGAAACTTAACATGATGAAAAATTGGAGAACTGCCCTTACCGGAAAAAAATATTTCATTGTCGATGATCTTACTTAATTTAAGAAAGATCTTGCTGAGAGTTAAAAGATGGCATCTCAAGTTACTTTAGCAGCTCTTTGAACAAGGGAAGAGACGACTGAAATTTTCCGGGGTAAGTAGCGAGACGATGGAGGCAGGCCTTTTTGACTATCCTTTGGTTTTTTAACATCAAGGAAGTCGGTTTTTTGTTTAACTTCTTGTATGTTTTACAGGTTCTTCAAGTGGTATATGTAACCATTTTAGGTTTCTTTTCGGCCTTTATCGACCTCTTTCAGCAGTTACTTCTCTCTGCTGTTTTAAGATGTTTTCTTTATTTACTTTCGTCCATCCATTACTTTCTCAATTGATTGTTGGCCATCTAAAGAAAATCACCACCTTTAACGCTAGAGGATTGCTGCAATACGAAAAAGAGTATTTTCCCTTTTTACATAAATTTAAGTACGACAAAATACTTTCCGTCAGATGAAAGGCTGTGAAGTACTGAATGTGGAGGCACTATAATATTTTCTCACATGGAACGAATTCGAGTAAAGGTGAACTTGCAATTATGTTCAATAATTCTTTCTGTTTTAAAATCAAAATGATATCTGACGACCACAATGGCCGATGCACTATTTTGAATATAGTGGTCGACAATGTCATTTTTTCGTTAATGTGTTTTTATAATCCTACTAGTGATGGCTCTTCATTTTATTGGTACATTTTTACTCAGCTTCAAACTTTTCACTGTGATAACATTGTATGTGGCGGCGACTTTAACTTGGTTTTTAACCTTGATTTGGGTATGTATGGAAGGGCCCAGAAGCCAACTTCAAAGATCGTGCGACGAGTGCATTGTATTTATGAATCACTTAAATTTAGTTGATGAAAGGAAAGAGAGACCCCCTCTTTAATTGGGTCATAGATATTCTTCAAATATTTCCAACATAAGATGTAGGCTATAATTTTTTTCTCACAACTAGGAATCTCAAAGTTAATGTTGCTGATTGCAGTTTTCATCCACCAATTCTTTCTGACCACTTTTTTATTTTCCTATATCTAACCTCTTCTATTGGACCCAAAAGTAGGAGTAACTGAAGGTTAAATAATTCATTGCTTTAGGACGAGGGGTTTTTTTTCTCCGTTTATTGACATCTTTTTAACATATAAACGCGGATCTAAACATAAAGGTCGATATGTACAAAAGTTAATCCTTAATAAATAGGATGGATATAACATAATTCTAGTTGGAATCGAACAGTGTGAAGCATTAATCCAGAGAATATATGCATAAATGAAAAAACGTCAATAAAAAAAGAAACAACTATATTATACTTCCTAATTGAGAATGATGATAATAATATTAAATAGTAGTACTGGATTACAGTAAATATACTGGAGAGGTCTCAATTAAACAGTTCCTGGCAGGCAGAGAAAGCATGCAAAAGGTCATTATAACTGACTTTTTTTTTTATAAATTCTATTATTATTGTATTTTTCAATGTTTAGAGCAAATTTAAACCTAAAGAAAAAGTCACCAACAGACAATTTACGATCCTTTCTCTAACAGTTAAAAATATAATATTTCATGTGGAGTATGAGGAAATTATACGCATTATTTGGGCTATTTCCATACCCGAAGAAAAAAGTTTGCTTCGAGAAACAAAACTGTTTTTTTTATATAAGACCCTCTATATCAAGAATGGATAACGCTGTATGACTACATTCCCAAAAAAGATGTTCGATGCTTTCAGTTGCAATACCACAAAAACTACAAAGATCTGAATCGGATTTGCCCATTGAAAACAAGAGTTTACTGGTAGGAATAATCCTGTGCAAAAATTTGAATTGAAAATAGCGAGGCCGGGCTTCTGATACTGATAAGTGGGGCATTGTGAAAAACCTTCGCCAATCACTATTTGTAAGGGTATTAAAAAGGCCCTGCCATTTTTGTCTAGACGTAGGGGGGTTGGATAATCGGTTGAGTGGGTTTTTGTAAATAAATTGAGAAACCGACTTAGACTGCATGGTTTTATTCAGAAATTTGATAGTAACATTAGAGGTTAAAGTTCATATACATTCTGATCTTCGCCAAGTCTGTGGTATTGCATTAATTAATCCCCAATACAAGGTGAATGGAAAAGCCTCGATTTTAAAGAACTGTTTAAAACGGTCCATCGTTAAGGGTAAATTATTATCATCAAAAAATCACTTACATACATCACATTCTTCTGAAATAAATTCTTGTACATTACAATATCATTATTAACACGGATATTAGAATTATTCCAAATAATTTGACTACCGTAATTATCTGATGTATTTGTAAAGACAACATAACTCCAAGCTTCAAGTACTTGTCTAATAAAAACATTATTTATAGTTTGAATATCTTTTTTACAGTAATTACATCGAAAAATGAAATCATACCCATAAGGCTTTAAGTACAAGTTAAAAAACAGTGCCCAGATTCCATCAGTCTCTTTACAATAACGCTAAACCCATGTACATTTTAGACTTTTTATGAATGTAGGAACATGAGTTACTTTTAAACCACCCTCACTAATTGTATTAATTATAGTTGAACGTTTTACTTTATCTGGATTTCCTCTCCAGATGAAGTCGTAAATTGCTTGTTCTATTTCTCTTATAAAATGATTCGGGGGATTTGGGAGCACTTGAAAAATAAACACAAGTTGGGAGAGCGCGAAACTTTTAACAATTACATTGCGACCTATTGGTGTCAAGTCCCTCGTTGACCAAGACTTCAGACAGTTTTTGAGGCGTGACAAATTGGGAGTGTAGTTCAGAGTAAAAAGGTCATTGTGAAACAAATACCAAGTAATTGGACTTGTCCATGAATAATATCAATATTTAAATCATGTAGACTAAAAGGGATTCTAGTAATATAAGGTCCTAATGGAAATAGGTTTGATTTAGCAGGGTTAATGGATAAACCTGACGCTTCTTTTAATACACTGAAGATACGAATAGTCTCTGTTATAGAAGTTTTACTATTATCTAAAAACATGGTAGTATCGTCAGCATATTGCATAAGTTTTACTTCATTATTATGGATGTTTATACCATGAATACTATCATTCACTTGGATTTTGAGAGCTAAGACTTCGGCCGTAAGGAGAAATAAATAAGGACTTAGCGGGCAACCTTGGCGTACACCCCTTTGGAGAGGAAAGAAGCCAGTGGAAAACCCATTGTTACAGATACAGGAGGTACACTTATTATAACAAATCTTAATCCACTTCTTAAAGTCCCTGCCAAAATTAAAATAAGAAAGCGTTCTATGTATAAAGAGCCACTCAATTTTGTCGAAGGCCTTTTCGAAGTCGATTAGGAAAAGAAAGCCTGGAATTTTATTTTCTTTAAAATAATCAATTAAATCAAGGACAAACCTAATATTCTCACCAATAAATCTTCCCTTTAAAAAACCCGTTTGTTGAGGACCGATTAAGTCATGAATAACAGTTTTTAATCTTGAAGCGATTACCTTTGTTCCTATTTTATAATCTGTATTTAAGAGTGTAATTGGCCGATAGTTTTGCAACAGAGTGGGGTCCTTATTAGGTTTTAAAATAAGGGTAACAATACCTCTAGACTGTTCAGGTGACAATTCACCTTTAGTAAAACAGTAGTTTAAGGCATCTACCATAAAGTTCCCTATAGAGTGCCAGAATACCTTATAAAAATTAACGGATAGGCCGTCGCTACCAGGCGATTTATCGTTTTTCATAGACAAAAGTGCTCTATAACACTCATTTAAAGTTAATTCCCCTTCACAAGATCCTAAATCTAAATTTTGAGTATTCTGAAATGGAAGATCGTCGCAAAAGGGATCGGGATTACAATTTACCGAACTGTAAAGTGAATTATAGAAAGCCCTAATCTCGGTGAGAATATCATCCTTAGAAGTTATAATATCACCCGAATTACTTTTCAGTGTAAAAATTGAATTATTAGATTTGTTCCTTTTCTCCAAGTTTAAAAAATACTTCGTGTTTCTCTCCCCCCCCCCCCCTTCCACCCACCGCGCTCGTGACCTTATAATGGTACCTTGAAACTTATAATCATAAATAATTTCAGAGCTCAGTTTGTGCACTTCGTAATAAATTTCTAAGCTCTGTAGATTCATGAACATATAATTGCTGCTCAAGTTGTACAATTCTGTATAGGATCTCTTGCTCTTTTTGCTGTCTCTGTCTCGCCAACTCTTTAGAATACTTCATAGAAGCCTTATGGATTTTAAATTTAAGAAGCTCCCAACGAGCCAAGGGGTTGGTCAGGGTTACATCTTGTGAAACAGTGAGAATAATATCATTCACTAGGAGAATATAATTTGGATCACGTAAAAGGGAATTATTTAATTTCCAAAAACCAGGTCCTCTCTGACTCTGATTAATGGCAAAAGTCAAGCAAATAAATGAATGATCGGATTGAATACCTGGAGCAAAAACAATGTCTTTCACCGCATGTTTGATACGTCTAGAGACTAAATAATAATCTAACCTGCAGTGAATTCCAAGGGTAACATTTGAGCTCCAGGTCTAATTTTTAGTGAAAGGATTTTTATCTCTCCAAATATCGGTTAAATCATGGGTGGCCATTAAGGCTAGGCACTCTTCTCTTGCTTTGAAATTTGTTCTTTGCAATCCTCCTGCTTTATCTAATTCAAGATTAAAGACCAGGTTAAAGTCACCAGCACATATTACAGTGTCCCCCGCAAAGCTGCTTAAAGAATTTGAGAGATTAGAAAAGAATCCGGGTGAATCAATATCGGGGGCATAGATACATAGCAAAGTCAAAATATGGTTACTAATACTAACATCCATAAGGATATATCTTCCGAACGGACAGATTTGCTGCTTAATAACTTTAAAGGTAAGACGTGGGTTAAAAAGGATGCTCACCCCTCGACTCATGGTTGAACCATGCGAGAAAAAAGCTGAGCCTCCCCATTCATGCACCCAGTACTTTTCACCATTCGAACAGCTGTGAGTTTCTTGCAGAAACACAATATCCACTTTACATCTATGTAAATAAGCAAAAAGCCTTCGTCTTTTTTTTTTTTTTTTTTTTTTTTGCTTGTCTGAGCCCTCTTGCATTAAACGAAATAAACTTTAAATCTAGGCCTACTGCCATTACTCAATGCAAAAGGGGAGCATAAGCAAACCATGGGCTCAGTGAAGTTACGTAATATGTTGCTTTCTACAGAGAAGTTAAACTTAAATTCGTACATACCTAGTCTTAGAACGGAGCATGAAAGAAAAACAGAAAAAACGTCAATCCGGACGGACAAAGAAAGGAAACAGTTTGACAATAACACCTCTTCATCCGAGGGAAATATGCGGCGCAAAACAGTGTCGTCGAGTCCACAGAACATAATGAACCTTGACCTTTTTAATGGCTCCAATATACAAGCTTTGGCAAAAATGATCTTGAAGACGTGATAAGAAAGACCGGAGGAATCTTAAAAATCCTGAAACAGGTGATAATACCCTATACTTCGTAGGTATAAACAATCAAAAAGAGAAATGCTAATGGGAGACAAACTGGAACGGTTTTCCGTTTGAGAGTCGCCAACAACCACTGAAGAAACGGAGTCTAGTGCCTTGCTGGAAAAGTTCGTTGACCTCTTTTGCCCATTTTCTCTTCTCTTGGAGGTCTACCTTGGTGAGATCGTCAACCACATAATAATTTTTGGATTCCAGCATTCGTCTGGCATTCTTCATTATGAAAACTTTATCTTGGTAATGAGACAGCTTAACCAGGAGATGTCGCTCACTCCCCGGTACATTTCGGCCATCACGATGAGCTCTTTCCAGCTTACAGTTGGCAATCCCAATGTTTTCAATTACTTCAGAGGCCAATTTCATGCAGTCCTCTTCTTTATCGAACTTCAGGCCTACGATGCGAATATTATTCCTTCGTGAGAAGCGTTCCTGTTTATTTATCAAGACTTCGTGTGATTCACATCTTTTTTCCAGAGCAGAGATTCTGGCCTCTAGCTGTTCAGCATTGCACTTAAGTTCAACATTCTCAGCTTTAAGGGCTTCAATAGCAGAGAAATGATCCTCGACTATTTGAGAAAAATCATCACGTATTTTTTGCAGTTCATTATTGATGACCTCCAGGGCCGAATCCAATGAAGCAACGAACGCTTCTCTTGGGGCATCCTCTCTGACGGTCTGTACACCCGCCTGTTGTGTGGTAAGTCCTTTTGACCTTCCGCTACGGAGTCTATACGCTAGGGAAGAGCTTAGGCTCGTCAACGTTTGTTGCGTAGCAGATTCAGTATTCTTCTTTTTCCCAGCACTGCTTGAGGATTTCCTTGATCCTGAACTAGATCCTGACATAATTAACGAGAATAATCAGATGTTATAGAAACGTCACTTAAATCCGCAGGATCGTAATATCAAATGTATAATTTTACGAAATTATCTAGAGCCAAAGGACGAGATATGTCTTTAGGCCGCCATCACATTCGGCATATTCCGAGGACGAGGGTTATATGAGACTGATTGAAAATAATGTAACCTCCTTCCCCAGTGATCCCAACGATTGGAATATTGAGTCTTTTTTATACAGTCTGGAAAATTAAAATTTGATGTGAGTTGTCACACTGATAATTATAGCAAACAAAAGGCTTATAATTTACAGTTACTTGAAAGAAATCTATTTACAAAGATTGCGAAATTAGAATCTGATTGGCTCTTATCGTTGATTTAATTGCTGGAATGCTTTACAGTTACTTTATATAAGCATAAATTTCAAGGAATAATCCGGTCAAAAGCAAGATGGACTGCAGAGGGTGAACAGAATTCTTAGTATTTCCTTAGCCTAGAAAAACGGGATAAGCTTATTTCAATGGTTTTTTTCTCTCTGTCCTTAGACTTTTCCCTCATGTCGTTCCCCAATCCTCCCCATGACACCAGACCCCTCCATCACACAATCCTAGCTACGCGCGTGTTCAGACCTTTTACCCCATAATTACTCTTTCTATTCAAACCTGTATTTTGTTAGTCAGTGCATCCCAGAATATTACAGATTATTTTCTGAACACCCGGATTTTCACCCTGATATTGACTTGAGTATCTGTGAAGAGCAAATTGATCATAATGAGGTTAATACAGATCTTTTCTCAATGTTAAACTAAAAATCTCCTGGGACTTATAGTTTTTCAGCAGAATATTATAAGACTTTTTGGCCACTTATTGGGAATTATGTTGTTAACTCTCTTAACCACTCCTTTAATCAACAACGTTTGTCTGCTGAACAAAACCGAAGCGCTATCACTCTTACTTTGAAACCTTATAAAAGAACCTGTACCATTTCCAATCATCGACCTATAGCATTACTTTATGTCGAACATAAAACTGCTGCAAAAGCAATCGCATCAAGGCTAAAGAAGGTTCTGCACCTCCTCATTGGTGATACGCAGTCTGGTTTTTTACGTAACCGTTTTATTGGAAAAAATAGTCGTTTTGTACTTGATCTCATAGATTAAACAAGAACCCAAAACATCCATGGCTTCTTATTTTTCGCAGTCTTTGAAAAATCATTTGATACCCTTGACTGGAATTTCATTTATCATACTTTGCATTACTTTCAATTTGGTGTTCAGTGTAAGACCTGGGTACGTAACTTTTTATTCCTGTTGAACTTCATGCGTATTTAATAATGGTCATTTAACAGGTTGCTTTAGTGTAAACAGAAGCGTTCGATAGGGCTGTCCTCTTAGTCCCTATCTATTTATACTTTGTACTGAACTCTTTGCTAGGAAAATATTTAGGAATGATAAGTTTAAAGGTTTGAATATTCTGAATAAAGAGATAAGGTTGTTGCAGTATGCAGAAGAAACTGTTATATTTCCTAGTTGCAGTCGAGACTCGGGTCTGAAAATGCATACCGTGCCAAGGAAGTCTGAAGGTAACTTGGATTAAAAGATATCTTAGTAACAATTTGGAGTTGTGGAAATTATTTTTCGACCACTATCTATCTCCGTATTAGTAAAACATTTTTGTTTGAGTGCAATTTCAGTCAAAGTGGTTTGAATGGATTAAGTAATAACTTCATTAGCCTAAACAAGTTTGTATTGCATGGAGCCTGTTGCATTTTAATAAACCAACCGAATCATATAGGTGATCAGATTCTTTAAAACACTAACTTTATCAAAATTAAGATTGTGCCACCTATGATGGAAAACTTCAAGTGGCTGTTTTTATTTACGTCAGCGATCTTTTTAAAGGTAACAATTAAGTTATTTATTAGTTGAATTTTGTAATACTCATAGCATTTATAACTTTCCATTTATGGGATATTTTGGTCTCTTGTCTGCAATCTCAAGAGAATGGAAGCGGAACGTATTGACTGATAGACAAAATGAACCAAAGGATAACAGGCGCATATATAATATTACTTCCCGTACGGCGTATTGTTGTTCGGTAGGTAAAATAGTTCTTCCACCCAAGGCACTTAATAAATGAAACATCTCTTTTGCCTTTACTTCAGGCGATTGGCAAAGAAATTTTCGTATCTCAAAATCTCTTTCCGAAACAAAGCTTATTTAATTATTTTTATTTTAAGTTCCTACACTGACAGAATTTTAGCAACGAATAAACTTCTCCATCAAATGAATGAGATTGATCATTTTTCTTGTACATTACGTAAAGTGGACGAAGAAACGATTGAGCATTTTTTGGAGTTGCCCTATGACATCTAACTTTTAACTTGATTTTAACTTTTTTCTTTTGACGACGTTTCGTCATTTCAAAGTCGAACTTCTTTTTTGGCTATAAGCTTTCGCTTCAACACCGATACAATTTATTCATTTATTGTAAAAATTATCTGTTTAATTGTGAATTACTCGACGGATGTTGTAAAATTTATCACAAACTTGCATTCGTATTGAAAGTGGAACGTTATATCTGCTTGAAAACCTCAAGTAATTTCGACATCTCATCACCACAGTTTTGTAATATGGTCCACGATGTTCTGTCAATTTATTTTCATTAGTGTGTTTATAAAAATTGGAGTCCATTTGAATTTGAACACTAAATCTGTTTTTTTATGAAATCTAGCTTGTAAGACAACGGTTGGCGTGAATTCTTCAACCGTATTGACCCTAATTTATTTTCAAGATCATTATTGTATAAATGTAAATCGATTAATTGTTGTTTGGCGATGTTAGTGTTTTCATTAAATGACGAATAAAAAAAGTAACTTCTGTTCACAAGTAAGAATTCTTGATTTTTTTCTTTTCTTTTTTTTTCATAAATGTAATACATACAAGGTTTAAACTTTTTAAACACCATTGATGCAACTGAAAATACACAAACGTGGGTTTGAATATTCATAAAGATCGGATTTTAAGTCACAGCAATCATGTAAACGACTGCCTCTTTCTACTGGAAAACTTAAAAAAATAAACGTAAAATAGTAAAGAAAAAAATACAAATAAATATTTGGGACGTACAGGTAGTGCCCAACCTGACTGAAATAAATACAGTCCTCCTGCTTTCTTTGTATGCTCACATAAGTACACAATCATTCATTCATTCATTCGTTCATTCTTTCATTCATTCATTCATTCATCCATTCAATTATCCACTCACTCATTCATTCATTCATTCATTCTTTCATTCATTCATTCATCCATCCATTCAATTATCCACTCACTCATTCATTCATTCATTCATTCATTTTTTTAGTTAATCATTCATTCGTTTATTCACTCATTCATTCACTCACTCACCAATTCATTCATTCATTCACTCACCCATTCATTTATTCATTCACTCACTCATTCATTCATTCATTCACTCAATCAATCACTCACTCATTCATTTACTCACCCATTCTTTCATTTATTTACTCACTCATTCATTGATTTATTCCATTATTCATTTATTCTTTCACTCACTCATTCATGTATTCATGCGTTCGTTCAGTGGCGCAGCCACGGGAGGGCCCGGGCCGCATCCCAGACCAATGACACAATCTTGCAATGCAAAAAGCACCTAAATAGCGGGGTTTTTCTCTCTATCTTTCAACTTTTCCCCATGTCGTGCCCCCCCCCATGACACCACACCCCCCCCCCCCCATCTCCCTTCACAATCCTGGCTACGCGCCTGCGTGTGTGGCAGGTTAGTGTATCACCGAAAGTTGTGCCACTTTGATTGAAAACATGTTCAGTTATGACGTCACTGATTTTCTTAACAGGAGTTAACCTCCCTGTTTACTTTACTGAGAAGGATTATGAGACCAATATTCAATGAGTAACGATTCGACTTACCACAAACGGAAAATAACATCTGAAGTTATTTCAAATACGTGACAGTGACTCGAGTTTCAATCTTTAAGTTGGGGTTTTCTGTATTCTGCAAGGGATGTGAACGCTGCCTATTACTATTTCAGTGATACTTTTCTACCATTTATGACACGCATTGTCCTACAAGGGCGCACAGAAGGAAAAAACAAAAGTCATCGCTATTTTCCGACTTGATTAACTAGAGGAATACTGAAGTCAGTTCGGCGTAAAAATTAGTCATACATGGTCTAAATCGGAAATCCAACTTATGAAGCTAGAGGGAGGTATTCAACGTACTAAAAATATTTCTCCATTGTTTAGAGGCAAGCTAAGAAGCTTCACTATATGAATCTGTTTTATAAAAACAGGAACAAGCTTTTTAAAAACCTGAAACGTTGTAAATGAACTAATTAAAGATAAAACTCCCCCTCCAACAGATCAGGAAAATTATAGGGAATAGGCGTACCCTAACTGATGGTGATGAGATTGCAAAAGTCTTGAAGAATTATTTTACCAGTATTGAACTTTTTTGGATAGCAATATATTAATTAATAACAATGTTCAGTGTATTGACATTTTAAGTAACCCTAACGGCAATTCCATGTTCTTGTTTCCTACCATTGTCTCTAGGTTTATTAGTGAACTACGGGATAATTCTGCTGCTGGTGTAGATGATGTACCCGCTGCTATTCTTAAGTCAATCTCACATACTACACCAGAACCCCTCACACATATTGTTGCAAAAATTCTAAAAGGTCTTTGCTCTCTCAGTGAAAGGAGAGGTTGGCTGATTCACAGGATGGGTAAGTCAAAACGTCACGTCACACATCACGTCACATTTCACTTTTTTTTTTTTAATTGAACTTTTTCGTTTTGTTTCGTTTTGTTTATTTGCTTTTCTACATCGTCAAAATATGGATATATGGCTACACAAAATAACGAATACATATATAACACTGAAGTAGATGGAAGTAAAACTGAAAAAAAAAGCCCTGAGGGGCTTGTCGAGAGTTCTACTGCCCATTACAACAAAAACATGTTACCTAGAGTAGCTGTGTCGCAAACACATAAAAGCATTAAAAAAAAAAAGAATATAAGAGAAAAAAAGGACGGAAAATTCAATACACTAAAAGGAAAGGTAATGACTAAGGAAACAACTGTTAAATGTTGTGAGAATCTGGAAGTAGAGATCATGTTTTTCCTTAAGTTTTAAAACAACAAGAGTGAATCTCTTTCAAATTAATCCTGTTATTGACTTAGATCAAAGGGTAGGAAAGTGGGATATTTGTAAACCATGATGATGGGACAGGATGAAAAGCAAAACTTGCACTAATTGGGGGAAAAAATTCTGAGGAACTATTTAATAACATTGTGCAGGTGCAGATGGGCTTGCTCTAATTGGGGAGAAATTCTAAGAAACTGTTTAATAATATTCTTCAGGTGCAGTTAAATTTGAGTTCAGTAACCTAGTTCACAAAATGACTGTGTCCTCTGGATAGGTCCCAGCCAATCAGAAAAGTTGTATAACACTCTAACCAATGAATGAGTAGTATGTTTCTCTATGTCTATAAAGAGTATGGTGGAAGAAAGAAGTTGTAAAGTTGAGAAGTTAGAAATTTAGGAGAGTTCATTCAAGACCTAGCATTCAGAGAGAGAGAAGAAGCAAGTAGACTAAGTACTTAATTACGGTCGATAACTTCTGGCGATTTGGGCTTATTTTCAGGAGGGAAAGACTGATGAATTTTAGAGAGGAGAATTCTTCCGTGAGTATATTTGAATTTTAGTACACCAGGAGAATATGGGACAGGGACTAACATGTCTTACTCTGGCCTGGAAAGATGTAATTTTATAGCTCCTAGTTAGAAATGGGTTTAGGGCAATGTTCAGTGTTGTCACTTTTAAAAGGGGATTTTTTAGCTTTGGAAACTTACGCTAAATTGGAATCCAAGACCAGTCACTTACTTTCGTGATGGGGAAGCTTTTAATTTATAACGGCCAGAATAATTCTGAGTATATGAAACTAGGGAACTAGATAACTGGGTTTTCTGCAATCAAAAAGAGGTCAAGAGAAATCATTTTTATGTTGTTCATGTATCCAGAAGAAGAAGAAGCTGGTGAAGATTTTGATTCTTGAACGCCAGCTTGAATAAAAGAAGTGACTATGAAATACCTGTTCTTTGTTTATTTGAGTCACAATGTGTCATGTTTAGTTTTAATTTAGGCAGGTGCAAGGCATTTCCAGGACGCCTCCACACCCCCACCATAACTCTACTACCTCTACCCTAGGGCTTGCCCAGAAGTTTTCGCACCCCCCCCCCCCCCCCACACACACACACGTTTGTCCACAACGGAAGGAAGACTTGGAGGCCGGCGACGCAGCAATATATTTTACTTATCGTTATACGACTGGTGTTTTCCCTGATTCAGCAACACTTGCGGGTGTATCCCCAATTTTCAAACGTGGCGATCCCAATAATTTGTCGAGTTAGTGATCTATACCTGTTTTTTCCTCCCTCTCTAAGGTTCTCGAAAAACTTATATATTCAAGAGTAATGTCCTTTTTAAGCCGAAATTATAATCTTTGCAATGAACAATTTGGGGTAAATGCGCGCTGTTTAACAAGGTGTTTCTTGATGATCGTTGATAATATTTGCCTAATTGGTAGCTAATTAAAAATTGCTGGTATTTTTCATAAAGTTCAATTATCTGTGCCACAGAATATCTTGAAGTCATAATACTACACGCTGTTTTTTCCTCCTTTATCTTATTGTAATATTCTTTGGGGTAATACGCATTTTACATACCTGAGGAGATTGTTTTGGTCCAAATGAAATTTATACTCCTTATATCTGTTCTAGTTATCTTGGTTACACTGCACCCTTTTTACTGATCTAAAAATTTTGCATGCCTTCGATATACTTTACAGCTTAGTATATTTGTCTTTAATTATTTTCGCAGTATTCTTCCACCAATCAATTTCTTTAAAGAAAACACTTCTGTCCATGACCATTTAACTAGACAACCGTCATCACTTCATATTAATAGCAACTCTCTTAAAGAAATGAATAAAACTTTTGCCAGAACGTATGGAGCTTTACTGTAGAAAAGACTTGACCCCAATATTCAGCAGAATAACCTCTTTACAAACGTTTGTCTGTCATATGAAGATCTTCTTACTTGATAAATAGACTAAGACCAGTTATAGTCTCTCTCTTTGATATTCATGGGTATCCTGAGAATGTGTTTTCAATTCTTTTCTCTGACTCTTTTGTTCTTTCTTCTTAATTTCTTCCTATCTGTCCTTTTATATACATTTTTTTTTCTTTTCTGGTTGATCTGCCTTGTATAGGCTTTGCTTTTTCAGATCTTCCACACTCTCCTGTTGTAATCATTGTTTCTATGTGCAATTTGCTTAAGTGTTATAAAGTGAAAATAAACAAAGCGCAACGAAACAAAACGAACTTTCTCATCGGTATTCCTGATTCCGCCGAAGACGCCGCGGGAGCGCGAAGCGCCCCCTCCCCTACCGGCGTGGGGTCCAGGGGCCATCCTTAGGGCCCCTGATGGGGTCCAGGGGCAAAGCTCTGGTTGGGGCCCGGGGGGCAAAGCCCCCGGAAGCTCCTGGGTATTTACGACATTGTAGGCCTTAAAATGATGCACTTTATCTTCAACTTTAAATTACATAAGATGGGCACTTAACAGAACAGAAATATCACAATTTGACTTTCTTCAATTATATCCTTACTCTGTATGATTAAAGTCGGCCGGAATCGATAATGCAGAAGGTGCGGGGAAGGAGAATGGATTAAAATTGGAAAATGGATTAAAATTGAGGTTCTTCAGGGGCTCCCTCCTTGGTGCCCCAGATCTTCTTTTCAGAAAGCTAGGGGGGCTTTTCATGTGCTGTGAATTCAGCCCTTGTCCATGATGGGGCGCGCGAAGCGCGTCGAAAAATTTAATGTTTAAGACATCTCAGTAATGAAACTGAAAGGAAATTAGAGAACGAATGGGCCACTTTTAACCTTAGCTGAATAACGGTGGCCCCCTAAAGACATTCTTACTGAAGCACAGACATACTATGGTTTCCTATATACAGTAGTCTTTTTACAGGTGACTTCACATAGCCGTTACCCGTAAATGGGCGTGCGGAGCGCGCCGAAAAAATGAACTTTCACTTCTTCTCAATAGTGAAATTAAAAAAGAAAAAATTACACAAAGAGTGGTCCCTTTTCACTACAGTTGAATAAGGATGACCCCTGAGGATATTTGTACTAAGCAAAAACGTACCGTTGGTTTCCCATAGAGTCCTTTTCATGAGATTTTTATAGAGTCCTTATCTGTGATGGGACGCGCAGAACACGCCGAAAAATGGACTTTTGAGACATCTCAATAAAGAAATCAATGGAAATTAGAGAAAGGGTGGGCCTCTTTTCACTTCAGCCGAAAAAGAGTGCAGCTCCAGATTAGGGTCAAATAAGATCATCGTCCTTTCAGAAAGCTTGAGGGCACTTGGTTAGAGAAGAGGACTAGAAGACGACCACCTACCTGCCTCCCCCTTTCACTAGTAACGGTAGACATGTGTACGGCCCGGTCACTTGTGATAAGTTTCAGTTACAATGGGAGAGGTGTTCAACAAGAAGTAACCCTGAATCCTGACATATCTAAAACAGGTGCACGCGAAGCGTGTCGAAAAAAAAAAACAGTGTTCAGACATTTATTGGAAGAATATTGTTTTATTTAGTTTTCAATGCAGTATATGACCTGTTTTAACATTATACAACTTGATTAAGTTACACTCGCTCTGTCAGCTCAGTTCCAGTTTGAATTTTTGCAGCAAAAGCAACCAGACTAAGGCGTAAAAACTAAGTTCTGGAAAAAAGTGGGGGGACAGTGCCCCCCGTGCCCCCCCCCCCCCCGTTATCCCGCCTGTGATATCGGTTTTACTCAAAATGCGTTAGCAGGTTAGTGGCGACATTATTATTAGTCAGGTGGGGCGGATGGAGCGAGGGTCGGGTAGCCCAAGTAAGGATTTCTTCAATCCAGTGGACCTTAAATTTTGCAAGAGTCGCAAAGGAGTCCCAGATGTAAGCATGCTATAAATAAATATCGCTGTATAGTTTCCTCCCGAGAAGAAACGGGGCCATTTTATTCAGAGGTACCGCGCGTCTGGTGGGCACTGGATAAGAAGAAATTTCCTTCGATGTTACCATCACGTCGATTGTATACTTTGTAATGGTTAGGGATTAGAGCTATCTTTAGCTAGGTAGGGCATTTCATCTGCACAGTGGCAGTGGTTCATTCTGGAAGCAGCCTAAATAGCAAAGTAACACAGGAGCAAAACTCACAGGAATTTTTGTGACCATCAAGGAACTTTTGAGGCGGGTGTTCATAAAAGGAAAGAGACACCAATCCCAAAAAGTAAAAAATAAACAAGCGGTGAACGTAGAGATGGGTATTGAGTGAAGTGCTGATGCGCACTGCTTAAAACGATTTTTCTTGATTAGCTGCTGCCATTGTATTGTATCGATTGTGTTTTTGGTTAGAGTAAGGATTAGGTTAGAAAATGGCTGTGTTTTTTCTCTTTGCTAACAGCATGCACACAAAAACGTGCTAGAGAGCTGTACTTTGTACTTAGGAACTACGTAAAGAGCTTTGATGAAAACCACAGTAATGTTCTCAGAAAGAAAATTTCAAAAAAAAGGTCGTTGCAAAACGTTGATGTTTTATTGAAAATGCATGACTCCAAAACTGAAATCTCATTGCTGTGTAATGTACCATTTATAATTACATGCCAAAAACCCGGGGAAAATGTTAGAAAAATCAGCAAATGGTACATCAACAGTAACCCCTCTGAGAATTAGACAAACAATGAAGATACGATGAAAAGGTAAAATCGTGCTCATTGAATCCAATCAATACTTGAAAAGGGGCATGCGCAAGAAGAACTTTTCAGTATGGAAATGTTTCAACTAAAGCCTGTGCTTAATAATTCAATTAATAACTTAATAAGTTAGTTACTTAGTTAGTAACATGGAGTTTTATGGCTCAGTTTTCAACCTGATAACTTAATAAGATGTAGTGGTACTCGGACAAGCGAAAAATGCTTCCTGTCGCCCGAGGTAAACTTATCTGGGGTAGTGGTCGGGCAGGGTCCCACTTAGCCCCCAAAGGATGCAATATTAATCCATAAATTTCAGAAATTTAAGTAGAGTTAGCAAATCCAATTCATAACTCAATGGTGCGTTGGTGCTCTAGCTTAGTAGCTTACATGTTGTCACGTATCTCATTATATCACCGCATGTTAACTAATGCACTGAATAAAAAGTAACAAAATGCCTGAAATATTGGAAAATTACCAAGTGTCTTACTCTTGTTTTGGCAAACGAAAAAAATTTGTAAGTGAATGAAATTTTGATGTTTGATGTCGATGTATGCAATCAGCAGCCCCTGTAAGGATTTCTCTCCAATAAAAACGGAACATCCCTGAACATGCAAAGCAAACCGTGCCCACAATGTGCTCCTCACCTTCCCACACCACCCCTCCAACTTGAATACGTACGAATTATTTCATAAGTATAGATCTCCATGGAGACATGGAATTTCAATACCATCATTGAGAGAATTAGGCTAATTGTTTCAAGTTGTCAGCTGGTGTCTCCTTAGCCAACTGAGAAGCGTAGGCCTACCTCTGAGCTAGTTCAGTGTCTTTTAAGGAGTTTGTCGTAAATGATTAATACTAATCAAATGCATTAGATACGCCGACACTATCCCAAGTGAAGTTGACTTGTTGTCAATGGCTCCGGCCATACTAAGTCTGTTGGTAGCCCTTACTGCAAGTACAAGTGCAAGTTCGGTTGGGCGATCATCTAGAAACATCTCGCAGACCAGATAGGTTAAAGATATAATTAAGATATAGGTTTAGATATATCATTTATGTACTGATAACATACTAACGCCAGCACAGTGTCAGCATCCTCATCTACAGAGACGTACGAGGACCCGAGGGGGCATTGGGCCATAACCCCCCCCCCCCCCTCAGGGAAGCCAACCTTTTTTAAGATCCCAAAAATACGTAGCCATACTTTTGTAACACATACTATACTTCAATAGATAGCATATGTGACGCCGTCCCACCAGATTGCATGCAAGGACACACAATTTCTCAAAAATTTTCAAAGGGGAAAGATTGTCTCTGCAAGGTCCCTGAGTGATGCCACTTTTTTGATTTCCCCAAAAAGGCTAATTTTGTCAAATCCCTAATTTTACTTTAAAAAGTAGCCCCTGTATCTCCATGGTGGCACCGATTGCGTCGAAGGGCACCTACCTTATTTAGAAGTTTTTAAAGGGAGGGGCCGATCCCTTAGACTCCTTCCCCGGCTGTATGAAAAGCTGTTTTAAGATTTATTCAAGAATTTCAGATATCCACAATTAATTTCAGATATCTACAATGCGCTATTTTAGATATATGCAAAAGAATTGAAGATTTCTAAAAATTTTTTCGAGATATCTGGAATAGAATTAGAGATATCTGAAATAGAATTAGAGATATCTGAAATGGAATTCGATATATCTGATTATTCTTCGTTATTTCGAGATATCTAAAATTATTTAAAGACATCTGCAATTATTTATAGATATCTGCAATAATTTGAAGATACCTTCAATTATTTAAAGATATCTGAAATTCCTGAATAAATGTTAAAACGGCTTTTCATACGGTCGTCATAGACGTACAAGACGGGGCCAGGGAGCGGAGGGTGCACAGTTGCGATGAGATATAGTTTGTCATTTATCACGCAAGAGATGTTAGGGGTAAAATAATTAACAAAATGAGGTCGAGCAGTCACAGACAATTTTATCAGTTCAGCGGATCTTTAATTTAGCCAAGAGTCACAATAGAGAAGCATTAGCATATTTTCAATTCCGTTGTTAATAAGTGTCCTCGAAAAGAATCAAAACCATTTTAAATAATAATAGTGGTAGTACATTTTACGTGGTAATTTTCTAATCACTTAGCATGTTCCTGTTTATTTATTTTTTTTTTTTTCAAACAAAGGATTAACTTTAAGATTGCATGTAAAGATTCTCTTTGCAAGCATGAAAACGCAATTTTCGGCCATCTGAGGGGTCGAGATCATTTTCAAAATTTTCTCTACACTCCGCACCAAATGATGGTGGCGCTCCGCCTAGATAGTCTTTCGGGCAAAATTACATTTTGGGGGTCAAAGTAGCTCTTAGTAACTCTTTAATCACTTAGCAGTTTGCGAACATATTTTGAAGTGAGCATTCTATTGCAAACGACAAAAGAAAATAGCGACAGATTGTTAAATTCTTCTTATAAGTCTTGAAATTGTATTTCCGGCCATCTGAGGGGTCTTATTTTTCTAAATGTTCACTACGCTCCACCCCAACCAGTGGTGGCGCTCCGCTTAGATAATCTTTATGTCAGAATAACGTTTTGTGGCCAAGAAAAAGCCGCAAACTAAAATGCTCCCGTTCGCCTATACCGATTGATGCTCTTTTATTTTGCCTCCTAAAAGTATTCAGATTTAATGACAAGTTTTACTTAGAAAGGTAGCGTAAATGGCCTTAGACTGTATGAAAAGACACAAAAAAATCCGTTTTATCCTCATGAACCACCACAATTCAACTTTTAACACTGTTCCTCTCAAAGTCGAAAATCTTGCACCATTTTTCCCCTAGGCTCCTTGAAAACCCCTCCCCTTACACCCCTCTCCCAAGCTGACGATCACTGAACACACTGCATGGTCCCCCTTCAGAGAAATCCTGCGTACGCCACTGCTCACGTGCGTCTATTTTAACTTTTTGAGGGTCTGGAAGCTGACATTTGGCTCATCGAAGTGAGCGTGGATGATCTTAGGCGAGCTTCGCCTTCTTAGTCTTTTCGACTAGTACGTGTACTAATCGCTCCCAATCCTGATCCCGGTATCGCCAGTTAACAGTTCGGGAGATAACCGTTTTCGGGTGAAAATGAGAATTCACCCGATCGGGAGAAAATTTGCAGCATGAATATTCATGAGCACTTAGTGTGTACCTCTTCACAGTCGTCGCTTTGTTTCATAAATGTGGATATGTTCAAATACAAGGTAATTGTTCACCACCACAGACAGAAATCTTAAGAAACTTTCAAGAACGTACTAATGGGCTCAACTGCTGGCGCGAGTAACTTACACAGCTTTCTGCAGACACTATTGAACAAATCTTGCGGCTGTGTCGAGTCAATAATTTAAGCTTAGGACACAGAACGTGGCAAAATTGCTCGATATCTCAAAATTTGCCCGGTGAACTACCAAACATGATCCGGCTTTTTTGTTCCCCTAGCAACAAATTTTCTAAATATTCCAAAATTTCTCTTTCCTAAGACCGATTTAATTTTCCAGGTGTTTTGAACGTTTGTTTCCGTTAAAATTGCGCGGTAGGATCGCAAAGCATCAAGGGAGAAATTTGAAAATGGCGTCACCCATGGCCGTATTTTCCCCCGATCGGGTGAAAAACAATTTTCCCCCGAAAGAGGTTATATCCCGAACTGGTTAACGTCCCCATCCGACGGACGTTGGCGTTTCGCCAGTCTTAAGCCTTTTTCCCCAAGGCTGGGTGGGGTGGTAGTTACTTGCTCTGCAACATTTCTCAACAGCTGAACCTGAATCGCACAACTTCATTAGTCGGACCAGGAAGTCCTCCTGAAACAGAAAACCATGCAAATACCCAATTTTGTAATTCAACAATATTTTAAACCCCCTCAGCCTTCATCACTGTGAACTGCTATGATGAACTTAGGTTAATTTGCTTAACAAGACCCCCGAAAATTTCCAAGTGGTTTTTGTTCCATGGACCTTCAGCATGCAACTTACCTTACCTTACCATATCTTCAGTAGGCCGGTTCGCTCAACAAGCGTGCCAACTCCACCCACAGGGAGGTATCCTAATACACACAATTTAGATTGTTTGGAGGAAAACTCTGATTACGGGAATGAGTGTTTATAATTTCTGCAACTTGAAGGGATTGACCAAGATTTGTGAAAAATGAAAGCATTCGCAATACTGTGTGGGTCTTCGAATCGGGACACTGTGATACATTTGTAGTGTTAAGCCAACCATCGTTAATATCACGCCAAGTAAGGATTTACATCATTTTTGAAGCGGTTGAATCCTCAATACCTTAGCAGATGCTGTAGTGCCCCATCTGCTAAAGTAATGTGCAAACTATACTAGTGTTGAAACAAGTCACGACTCGAGTCACTTCCTCTTAAATGATAGTGACTCGATAGGATTCAGGAGTAATTTCCCCCATTGAAATAGTACAGTGACTCGAGTCAATGACTCGATTAGAGTCACTTAAAAGTTTGAAAACTGGTAACTCGAGTCACTAATCTAGTGACTCGATTACCACACTGAACTATGCTCATCCTGAAACTCAATTTATCAAGAGGCTAAGAGATAAGCTATAACCTCTGGTAGATATTTCAGTCATGTATTCGACACTTTTTCCTTATTTTCCTGCATGATAGATTTTGAGGATATTTTTTATTATTTTTTATATAGTAGTAGGCTACACCTATCACCGCCTGAAGTCCAAAAGTGGCGTCGCCAATGGGGGGGGGGGGGGGGGTGCCTCCTCTGGAAAATCTTGTGCCCCGACCCAGACATTTGATATTTTCAAAAAACGATGTCTTCTATAGTCATAGTGTAACTATACGGATTTTTTTAAGATTTGATTCTTCTTTCGACAAGAACTTGGACATCAACTGCTTTCTCTTTCTCGTTCTAGTTTATCTCCCCTTCTTCAAAATATCAGCCGGATCCGTTCGTGCGTAGAAGTAGTTTCACAAGATTTCCTACCAATAAAATCACCTAAATTTGCCCTGGATGTAATTTTAGAGCAGTGTAAAGACAATAGAATAACCTGTGCGTTGTTAATACCTCACAATTACCTTAAAATCCAGGAGCCCCCTTGACCTTATCGGGACACTCACAAGTTCAACTTCCCATCAGCTTCTTGCTCTAAAGTTCGCGTCTCCCCTTTTCCACTCTGGATCCACTCTCGGTAGTAGTTTCACTAAAGCCTGGATGTTTTACCAAAAGTCTTTTTTGAATTTACCCTGGACGGAGGTAATTTTAAGATCAGTGTTTAGTCGATAGAATTACCCTTATCTTACGACTTTAACACCTCACAAAAACCCTAAAACTCAGGAGCTTCCGGGGGCTTTGCCCCTGGAGCCCACCTAATGGGCCTCGCGCTTCACGCTCGGTGGCAGCTCCAACCATGAATGGATTGCGGCAGTGCCCCCTGCAAAACCACTGTCCCCCGAGTGCCCCTTAGCATGAACGTCACAGAAGAAGAAGAAGAAGAAGAAGAAGAAGAAGAAGAAGAAGAAGAAGAAGAAGAAGAAGAAGAAGAAGAAGAAGAAGAAGAAGAAGAAGAAGAAGAAGAAGAAGAAGAAGAAGAAGAAGAAGAAGAAGAAGAAGAAGAAGAAGAAGAAGAAGAAGAAGAAGAAGAAGAAGAAGAAGAAGAAGAAGAAGAAGAAGAAGAAGAAGAAGAAGAAGAAGAAGAAGAAGAAGAAGAAGAAGAAGAAGAAGAAGAAGAAGAAGAAGAAGAAGAAGAAGAAGAAGAAGAAGAAGAAGAAGAAGAAGAAGAAGAAGAAGAAGAAGAAGAAGAAGAAGAAGAAGAAGAAGAAGAAGAAGAAGAAGAAGAAGAAGAAGAAGAAGAAGAAGAAGAAGAAGAAGAAGAAGAAGAAGAAGAAGAAGAAGAAGAAGAAGAAGAAGAAGAAGAAGAAGAAGAAGAAGAAGAAGAAGAAGAAGAAGAAGAAGAAGAAGAAGAAGAAGAAGAAGAAGAAGAAGAAGAAGAAGAAGAAGAAGAAGAAGAAGAAGAAGAAGAAGAAGAAGAAGAAGAAGAAGAAGAAGAAGAAGAAGAAGAAGAAGAAGAAGAAGAAGAAGAAGAAGAAGAAGAAGAAGAAGAAGAAGAAGAAGAAGAAGAAGAAGAAGAAGAAGAAGAAGAAGAAGAAGAAGAAGAAGAAGAAGAAGAAGAAGAAGAAGAAGAAGAAGAAGAAGAAGAAGAAGAAGAAGAAGAAGAAGAAGAAGAAGAAGAAGAATGTCGTCAAAATTTTAGCAAAAAGAAGTGCAGTTTTCCTGAACTAAATGCTCACGCAGACGTAGGATGCAGGGACAGACTGCAGCCCCCTAAAATTTTTCTGTGAAAATTTGGGGAAATATGAAGACAATTTTTCAGGCACTGGAATAACTTAAATTATGCTCTATCACAAATGATTCTGAAACTACCAAAATTTCAGCATGTCTGGTGTACGTTAGACGTTTCCTCAATTATGTCCTTAATACTTATACCTTCTGATAACAACCGCTGGAGAAACAGCAGCAAACGTTCAAACTTTTCTAGGAAATTTTAGGTAGAAGACTCGCCTTGTGATTTGGAAATCGGTTGTAATGGGAAATTGAAACTGTCTCAATGCAGATCCAGAATGCAAGTTTTGTCATGGATATGTCGCATGTTATGCAAAATTTGAGCGCGACTCGCACGCATTTGTTATGCTTGGTATTAATTGTTTCTTGACCACTTTATAAGTAACAATACTATACAGTACTTCAAAAATTTTCCAAAGAGAGCAATCTTATCTAGGTTATCTTCACTTATCTTCCTCCAGACCCCTCACAAAGCAAAAATCTGTAGAATATACTAGGGGAGACTCAATCTCCTTCATCTAGGGTTACCAAACATGCGGCTTTACGCTAGTACCTAGAAGAATTTGTAAAATTGCCAAAAATGTCAGGTATTCACGGGATCTGAAGGTTTTTTCCTAAATTTGCTTGCTGACTAAATATTTTGAAAAGTTTTCTGGTCGTAGCATTGGCCTGACCAGGTAATATGCTGCTGCTGTGAATAGTGGATTAATGATAACAATGTGCTACCTCGTATTACTTTACAAATGCAAGGACTGACACCCTCGTACTCTCATCCCACGTTTGCAAGTTCCACTACTTCACGTGAAGTGACGGCCAAAAACATATCGCGCGCGCTACCGACTATTGCACAATTAGTTCTTCGTTTGTTACCTTCGTTACCAAACAGCACGGTCTAACAGCCCCGTGTTCCGAGAAGGGGATTCCCGCACCACATGAGGTATGACAAACTTTTCCAAAAGTCGCTGGTAGCAAAGAAACGCCCTTATTATATTTGTTCCCTCTCTGGGAATCCCAACATCGTGACGTCAAGTTTTAGGTAGGGTGTTAAGAAAAAAAATCCGGTACGCACCGCGCCAACCGATAATGGCACAAAGGAGGTGTTACTAATAACACCTCCCTGGTTGCACTCCTCTTTGATATACTTTCCACAATTCCCAGACCCTACCCAAGTTAGAATCCGGGATCCACCACTGCCTATGAAATTCATTTCAAGTGGGTCGGGTGGGTGGAAGTGACCACAAACTTTGTCCTCCTTTCATGACTTTTGCCACTTAGTGATAAGGAATATTATAGTCTGGGCCCCCAAATTATTTGTGCCAAGGTCTCCAAATAGTAAATACGGCCTTATGTGCCCAACAGCACAAAGGAGAAGTTTCAGATTTACCGAGGTTCCAACTCATAACCTAACGACTCCAAGTCCGCCGCTATATATACAGAGAACTAAGCGAATTCATGTTACATTTAAAGTGTACTTCGGACTCTTTTTTAATACTTTTTAAAATCTGACTTAAGGAAACTCTCTTTAAAGCAACAAATATTGCACTAATTTGCATTTAGACACCCTTGAAAACGGAAAAAATTCCAAAGGGGAAGGAAGTCACCAGGCCCATAACCAGACTTGCAGAGCAGAGGGCAAACCGTTTCCTAGGGGCGCACTAAGTTTTGCTAAACGCAGATTTTCCAACTTTTGGGGAAATTTATGTGAGTGACTATCTATGCTGAGCGCCACAATCGGTTAGCGCGTAGCATACAAGAAATTGTTTGGTTTTACAAACCCCACAGATGGCCGGAAATGGCACTTCCTGAGTGTTCTAAGCTACATGTACCCATCCATGAAATATGGGTTTCATGTCTGCAATTTCTCAGTTATTGATAAAAACTCAATGTTTGAAAAATGGTAATGCATATCAGATGGGTTTTGAGACAGTGAGCAAATCCTCACTGGGGTAGCTCGGAGGGGGAGGGGATTAACCCCTTTGCACCCCCAGTTTTGTTTTAATTTTTCTCTTTCTAAAAGGTTGAAACTATTCGCCCTCTGTATCGTTCGAATACAGACAAGAAATGTGAATTCGGTGCTAGACTTAAAAGCTACATTATCATGACAACCCTTGAGTATTTACAAAAGAGACCTCGAAGCGCCACCATTCGAATGGTCAGCGCTATTTGAACCCCGGTGAAACACTAAAAAGAATTGGCAAAAATTTAGTATGCCTTTTGCCTGTAGTGGGCTTATAATTTGCACACTGTACTTTGTTACCGTTAATCGAAAACAATTTTAACGAACCCCCTTTTACCCACCCATGTTCATTAGAGGACTATCATCGGAACACTACCTAAACATTTTATAAATGTCATCTGAAGGCTTATAAAAAGTTTGGGGTCTTAAATTTAATTTATACACCAAAGGGGTTAACTAACTGAACTTATCCGTAATACTTTAACTTTGGCGTCATAAAACCTTGAATTAAACCCACAACCGCGCACGACAGTTGGCTGCTGATGACGTTGCTGCCATATTATAGCAATATGGGCCAGACAACAGAAACCGGTCTAGCTTGGTCATAAGAACCAATTTTTTTTAAATTGAAACCCCGGCTTCCTAAAAAGGCCTAATTTCTTTTGCATGAAATCCGTACGATGATTTCGGGCCATTCCAAAAAATGTGCAAGGTCCATTGACTATGATAACGTCTGATGGCGCACCGTCTACAATTGGCAACCTTGGGCTGCGGGGCGCGAGACAACGGGAAAGAGCATGTGCCTAGTGCTCCCAATAGTTACGAAATTGGATGAGCAAAACATCGCGAATCTCGTGTTTTTCTTGAGCAAGCACAGGAATGTGTGTCATCCACGTCCTATCCATAGATTTTCACCGCCGACTGGGACGAAACTTCACTTTGTGGAGTTTGTGTGTATAGAAAGACCGAAGAAAATATCAAAATTTAAAATTATACTATCAGTGGCGTCACCAAGGGAAGCCCCCCCCCCCTGAAAAATCGTGTGCCCCCCCCCCCCCCCAACTGAGATTTGAGATTTTCAAGAAAATATGTCTTCTGTAGTTAGAGTGTGCCTATTAATTTTTTTTTGAGATTCGATTCTTCTTTCAAGTTGACAAGAAAAGGCAATAATTTCCACACTCTCCAACTGAAAATATCGCAAAAACACAAATACCATTTCCGGCTGTCTCAGCTAGGGGTTGCGTTTTTTTTTTTAAATTTTCTGCAGATGTTAAATTAAGCACCAGATTGCAACAAGGGTACTTAAGGGTTCAAAAATTTCTCAAAGGGGATGGGACACCCCCTTCCCCTACACCCCTCCTCCACGCCAGCAGTATAAAGGCACTGCTGTTACCCCCCCCCCCCCAACAAAAAAAAAACTACTGCCTAAACCTGAGTTTATAGTATATTATCCACTCATGAGACACATGATGGCAATATGTGTTCGCCCCTGATTCATTAAAATCTGATGGCGCCACCCTGGTTAATGCAACAAATATTGCACCATTTTGCATCTAGACACCCGGCTTGAAAATCAAAAATTAATTAACACAGCGTAGGGGAAACCTTCTCCCCGTATATTCCAACTCCTCCCGCCCCCACCATGATGGCAATCCATGTCCTCTTTGCCAGAATATTGTAACCCTACTTTCATCACCCCCAACCTCATTTCCTGCGGGCCCTAAAAAGTGGCACCCCTGACTGTAGCAGCATGGTATATTATTGCACATTTTTCCTCACTAATTGGGAAATTGCAGACATGAGATGCATATTTCAAAGCTGGGTACATGCACCTTAGAACGCAACGAGTGCCATTTCCGGCCATCTGGAGGGTTTTTTGTAAAGCCCAAAATTTTCTTGCACGCTCCGCGCCAAAAGATGGTAGCGCCTCGCTTAGATAGTCTTGCCGCGGCACTTTTTCTGGGCCAATCGCCCCCCCCCCCCCTTCTGGCAATTTGATCCTAAAGGCCCGGGCCGGCAATTTATTTTGTTTTTAATTCATTACATATCACATATAGAAATGAACTGGTTTTGCAGATGACATGACATGGTAGTGAGCGCTGAAAGCTCTCATTTATAACATCTTTTGAAAACTTAACATTTAGGCCTGTCCACACAGGATGCTTTGCATTCAGTTCCGGATACGACACGGCACGCCACTTTTCACCACTTTGGGCGTAAATCAATTGAGCCGTCCACACAGGCTGCGTTGCTCTGCGTCACGAACGATGCGGACAAAAAGTTGACGTATCCGGCCGGATGCGTCAAATTTGGCAAAGTCCATGTGCGTTCAGAAACAGAGTTGAATTACGGAAGCATGCGTCAACTTTGATTTCTTTCATGTTTTTTTTTTTTTTTCTTGATATGCAATTTAAAGGCCTGTCCACACAGGATGCGTTGCGTTCCGCTTAAGATACGACACGGCACGTCACTTCTATCACTTTGCACGTAAATCAATGGAGCCGTCCACACAGGATGCGTTGCGTTGCGTCACGATCGATGCGGAAAAAATGTTGACGTCCGGCCGGATGCGTCAAATTTTGGCAAAGTCCATGTTCGTTAAGAAACAGAGTTGACCTACGGTAGCATGGGTCAACTTTGATTTCTTTCACGTTTTTCTTTCATGAGATGAAATTTAACGGGATATGGATGCAAAATGGTACTATGTTTGAGCTTAAAATCACAATGAAACGCCTGTAAAATGAGTAGAAAAGCCCATTTTTTGGTATTTTTCCAAACATTGGGAATGTATACGTAGGCCTATCATTCTTTGGGTACCCACTACTCTTGCGATATTATTGACTTCGGAAGTGGAAAAACAGTTGTATCCTTGTTGGGACGGTAGGCAGGGGAAGTCTGGATACTAGACATGGCTGCACAGGGACATTTCACGGAACATGAGAAAATATAAATATACAATGAAGTGCATATAATCAGTGGCGTAGCTTCGGGGGCTTATGGGATCCTTCTCCTCAATCGTTGCGCTCCAAGCGCCCCACAAGCGATCTGGGCCTAAAAAACTTCACTCGACTGGGCTACTCAACTTGATAATGATAGACTCTGACTGTAGAAAATCTGCATTCCAATCAATCCACTGAAATCAGTGGCGTACACAGGGGAAGGCCGTTAGACCATTCCCATCACTGGTGCCGATTTGTTTTTGTTCCTAAAAATACGCAAACTTTTTAACACAAATTTTACTTCAAAAGGTAGCTAATGTGGAACCAGATTGCATGCAAGGACACCTAATTCTTCAAACGCCTTCAAAGGAGGAAGGGGACACCCCCTCGACACCCCCTCCACTAGGACATCCCCCAGGCCGGCGATCACGCAATAAACTGCATGTGATTGTCTCTACACTTCCATGAGAGAAATCCCACTATTTAAATACACTTTTTTGTCAATCAGCATGCATGGTCATTGGAAACTACACACCACATCTCAAAGTGACGCATCGAAATTGACGTAGTGTGAACGCATCCTGTTCAGACAGGCGTGCGTCTTGACGTATCCGGAAAGATGCGGAAAAAACGTGTCGTATCCGGAACGGAACGCAACGCATCCTGTGTGGACAGACCTTAACGGGATTGGATGCAAAATGGTACTATGTTTGAGCTTAAAATCACATTGAAACGCCTGTAAAATAAGTAGAAAAGCGCATTTTTGGCATTTTTTCACAACATTGGGAATGTATACGTACAGTAGGCCTACGATTCTTTGGGTACCCACTACCCTTGCGATATAATTGACTTTGGTAATGGAAAACCAGTTGTTTTCTTGTTGGGGCGGTAGGCAGGGGAAGTCTGGACACTAGACATGGCTGCACAGGGACATTTCACGGCGCACGAAAAAATATTAATATAAAATGTAGTGTATGTAATCATTGGCGTAGCTTCGGGGGGTTATGCCGGGTTCGAGTCGTTCTCCTCAATAGTGGCGAGTTTGCTGTGAACTTTCTCATGATTAAAATACATTTTTTGTCAATCAGCATGCATTGTCATTGGAAACTACACACACATCTCAAAGTGACGCATCGAAATTGAGGTAGTGTGAACGCATCCTGTACAATCAGACAGGCATGCGTCTTGAAGTATCCGGAAGGATGCGGAAAAAACGTGTCGTACCCGGAACGGAACGCAACGCATCCTGTGTAGACAGTCCTCTATTGTTAGGTGGGCGTTATTGGCACGGATCGTTGCCAATAAGAATTTATTTCGTACAATTGGCACGGATGGATTTCGTCTCTCAACATTCATTCAAGTTCTTATCGTTCTCATGGGCACGGATTGGGATTTCCTCCTTTTTTCAGTGATATCGCCAAAACAGAAGGGATTTAACGTATGTTTTCCCCCAAATGAGATTTTGGGCATAAATATTCATGAACTTGCGCAACTTTGAGGACCATGGCTGCAACGGGACAGTCTTTCCCACTGGCAGGGAAGGCGGTGATTTTTTGCCATCTCCACACCCCAGTAGTTTTCCAAAAGTGGGGAAGGGGCGGTTGATGGCAAAAGGAAATATTGGGGGCAAAGATATTTCGCACAGGCTTTTGAGTGGAGGGTCCAGGTGCCACTGCCCACCTTAGGGTCCCGGTGAGGTTCATATATGCAAAGCCCTGGGGGTCCATGGACCATGGAGGGCGACCTCTGGATGTTCTGATGGTTTAGCATATATGTGGGTGAAAAATTAAGTTTCATGATAGGTAGCCTATATTTTAGGCCTAATCCAGGGGTCGGCAACCTTTCGGGGCGCGGGCCAATTTGCTATTTGGCGAATTAGAGGAGGGTCAAAGGGGTAGTTGAAATTTGATACGGTAGTTGAAATAAGTATTACAGACATGCGTGGCTAGGCCTTCTCGCCAGTATTGCACATTGTGCTTTTTATGCGCGATTTTGACTTCTCCCCGCGGGCCGGATTCTTGACACCGGCCAGGGGCCAGCGAAGCCCCAGGAAGCTCTGAGGTTTAAGCATGCCTCTTGGTGAAAAGTTACTTTTTCCAAAGTCCTCCCGACCCTCTGGAAAAGGGCCGTTCGGCGAAACCAAACTTGAAACTGCTTCCCGAAGAAGCTATACGTCCACTTAAGGACAACACTTGATCAACTTTGGTGAAAAGTTAAGTCTCAGGGGAGGTATTTTTTTTCTCTTTTATTGGGAGGCGAGCCCACTGGCTCACCTATTGTTCGATCACAAAATGAGTTATCTGGCTCACTCATTTAAAATAATGTTTACAATAAAATGTACAATATATTTACAACTATAATCAAATTGGGTACGAATCAACGTTGATTACTTAATCAATTAATTTAACACCCATCACTAAAATAAGCATGATTCCCATCGTTTGCACTTCGTAATTTAGACTGTCCAGTGTCAAATACAAAAAGATAGCAAGAATCCTCCTCTGTGTCCACTTTTAACACACATGAACCTTCAAAAATGTCCCAGAACTGTGAAAGGTTACCTGTTTCCTGATAGTAATGAAACAAACCCTTCAGGTTTATTCTTAAGGGAACTATAGAAATAATTTTCGATGTTCAAATCTGGAATGCCATCAAGAATGAATAAACGAATCTTAAGTACAATTTATTTGTAGGAGGTAAGTCCAAAGTCTATGAGCAAAGGATTATGGTTTTTATGTGACATATCAGCCCCAAAAAGAGTAGTTAAGACCCATGTGTTTAAATTGTTCTCATTCACATTGCCCTCTCGTTTCGAGACAATTTTACCTCATAGGGGTTTCACCTCTGGGCAGGCTATTAAAGGGACAATCTTCTCACCCCAAACTACACTTCTAGTATAGGGTAACAGAAACTCTCAATTGGCTCAGCTTTTTGATTGACTGCTAATTCAAACAATGCAGAGTACCAAAACTTATATTAGACAATTAGACAGCAGGAACTGTTCTGATAGTGTTTTGATTATACACATTGAGCTTTCTATATTCACCCTGAAACAATAAATTGAGATTGTGTCTGGATGAGGGTGAATTTTAGACAATTGGGGGAGGGGCTTAATTAAGAAGGTTAGGAGAATTGGTACTGTTTGGGATGAGAAAATTGGGCCTTTAAGAGATGGAAAACGATTTCATTTTCGATGCCGCATAGGCTACATAAAGGGGAATCTACAAGGCTACATGCAGACATGTGTGAAGTTTTGCGTTGGTGACCAGGACGTTACGTAAAATTTTGAAATTAAGATCAGCTTCAAAGTTGCTATTTACCCCCTGTACACATTAAACCATCTTTTAGAGAGATTGAGGTCAGTGAACTTCCTTTGCCAGAACAATTCTCCCTTAGGGGGACAAGTATTAATAGAACGGAGGAGCGAAGTCGCTCCTTTCGTGGTCAAACTCGATGCATCGCAGGTATTACCATCAATATTGAGCATAATAGAAGGATTTTCATTAACATAAACACTAACTACTTTATCGGAGGCAAAAATTGCATCCAACCAATTGTTTGACAAGCACTCTAGAATAGACTTTAGAATAGTATTGACATATGTAATATCGGTTGTTACAGTAGGGTTGTTAAGTTGGATACATTCAAGTATGCCATCAGCGGTAAGGTGCCTTGGAAGAATTTCATACATGATATCGTGTACATAAATAATCGACCGATCGATGAAGGTTTTATTAAGTAGAACCATTGTCCAAACTGTCCCTTATGAAAGGGTTGTGAAAAATACGGTGTGCTAACATTTCAGATCTGTCAGCGGGTGGAAGGATTCTGTCAGCTGTTATCTTATACCAGGCAAGTAGCATCTCTCTATAGAAGTGTGGAATATACTTTAAAGAGCGAGTTTGGGGGAAAATTCGAAAAATATCTAACCCTAGCTTCATATTTTCATAGTGGTTCAGAAAGTAGAGCATAAGACCCTTAAGTTTGGTGCTTAGCCCATTCCTGAGAAGTAAGGCAACAAATTTAATTCTCAGCGCCTCTTTCTTGAGATGTAAACTACAAAGATTAAGCCCCCTCTCTCAAATGGCAGAGCTGGAGACGTATAACTGATAAGTGTTTTTCCCCATGCCACAAAAAATCAATAACACTCCGGTAAACCATGTCATTTACCAAATTAGGATCTGGCAAAATGAACGCGAGATAAACTAGACGAGAGATGACCAGTGAGTTAATAACCAAAGCTTTACCTTTTAGAGACAGTTTACGGCCCTTCCACTTGGAGAGGATGGAGCAACAAGAATCAACCCTCTTGCTCCAGTTTTTTTTCTCAACAACACTGGGGTTGTTACCAATACAGACACCTAAGACCTGCATAGAATCATCCCTAACGGGAAAAGGAAAATTATGATTACGAGACAACTGGGTATTGCAGCCAATTCTTAATAATTCAGTTTTCTGTAGGTTACACTTTGATCTAGAGCCATCTTCATACAGCTTAACAATGCGGAAGATATTCTTAAGACATTCAATATTGGAAGAAATAAAGGTGGTATCGTCAGCAAGTTGAAACATTTTGGCTTCAAAATCAAGAAAAGAGATACCAGAAATTTCTTTACAGTAATAGATTGCCTCGTGAAATGGCTCCGCAGTTAACACGTTAAGGCTAGCTGACAGGGGGCAACCCTACCTAACGCCCCTCTCTATTGGAATTCTTTCAGAAAAATGTCCACTGTGCTTCACACAGCCATAAATATCCTTTTAAAAGATTTTAACCCACTTACAAAAGTTTTCATCGAAGCCCATTTTAACCAAAACATCAGAGAGGTAGGAGTGGTCAGCCCAGTCAAAGGCTTTGAACTGATCAATTTTAAGTATAAAACCCGACATGTTATAGACATGCATGAAATCAATTACATTTTTGATTAGTAATACATTTTGTGCAATATCTCTGCCTGGGATGCAACATCTTTGATCTTCAGATATAAGGGATGAAATAACTTTGGAAACTCTGTTGGCAAGCACTTTGGCGATTATTTTGTAGTCCGTATTCAGTAAGCTAATCGGTCTCCAATTGGTCAATTTACGCAGATCCCCTTTTTTGGGGATAAGCGTGATGACACTAGCCTTCATTGAGTCACTAAGTACACAAGCCTCAAATATAGTGAAAATGAGTTTTCTAAAAATACTAGACAATTCGGGCCAAAAAGTCTTATAAAATTCTACCGTAATTCAATCAGACCCTGGACTTTTACCATTCGTCATAGTATTAACAGCTTCAAAGAGTTCATCGTCGGTAAATGATTGGACGCAGAAGGCCGACTCAGTTGGATTTAGCCTTTTACTGATAACATTGCTAAGTGTCGCAATATTTTCAGGAGCAAAGACCTCACGTTTGTAGAGGTTTTTTTTTAAAAGAGGGCCTGCTCTGTCATAATTTTTCCTTGGGTCGAAATGATTTCACCGCTGTCAGTGAGAATTTGACGAATAACCTTTTTCTTTTGCCTAGATTTTTCCAAATTCAGGAAAAATTTTGTGGACTTTTCTCCCTTCTCTATCCACTTGGTTTTTGACCTAATGAGTGCCCCTTCAATTTCACTACCAGTAAGCTTGTTTAACTCGTCCTCAAGAAGTTTAAGACGAGTTATGTCATAATCAGGATATTTACTGGCTTTCGCATTTTCGTGAGCTATACTATTTTGAAGCCTCTTCTACAAGCTCTTTGAGACCTCTGCCTCCTAATACCAAAATGAATTGCAGCCCTTTTAATTGCCATTTTTAGCCTTTCATACCAACACAGGAAGTTGTTTTCGTACTCGGGCTCAGACCTGAGGTCTGTGATAAGGTTGCGAACATTTATATTGGCACAAAAAACGGCTTCTTTTAAAAGCAAATTATTTAGTATCCATGAGCCCTTGCCACGCGGGACAAGAGGGAGATTAAGAACAATTTCAATGACACTGTGATCTGAGAACGGATATGACACAATTGAACTGCGTGGAACATTGGAAAGAAGAGAATCAGAGATCAACAACGGTCAATTCTAGATGCAGTGCGACCCGTTGAAGCGTTTCGAATTCGGGTGTACGCAACTTCGTAGGATTCAGTTTACGCCACATATCCATAAGATTGTCAACGTCCGTAAGTTTGACGAGCTGCTGCCTAGAGCAATCCGGTCTAGGGAATACAGGGTAACGATCCAATTTGAAATTAATGACGGTGTTTCACCCGCCACAATGCAGGGTGATGATACATGAGAAAGAATATTATAGACATTATCGAAAAATAATTTTCTATCAGAAGGTTTGTTTGGAGCGTAAATGTTGAATATAGTTATATTTTCATCGTCAATACAGCAATCAATCTGTAAAATTTGACCATGATCCAAGTGATCTGCGCGATTTATCACATCAACATCACTATCTTTCCGTATCAAAAAGCTAACCCCCTTTTTCCTGTCGATATTGTAAAAGGAAGATATTATTGAGCCTTCCCAATTCAAAACAGCTTTATCAGTGCAGTTCAAGCTGGCAATAAAAGCCATTTTAAGAAGAAATAGAAATAGAAGCTTTCCCGTGATCAGACGATTGAAGAGGTGCTGATTTTCTATCCACTGACAAATTCGGTTTAATGTGTTTCCTTCTTATTAGGAGTGGGTTGGGAATGCCACGGATGGTCTAATTCTTGAGAGTTTTCATTGTCATCTTCGGATTCACCACAAGAAAAATACCTTGTTGTTGACTTATCAGTATTGAAAACAATCTTTGTAGCAACTTCCAAACTGATGTCTTTAGTAATGGAACCGTCTGAGGGACCCGGTTTAGGTACGATAATGTCCTCACTAGTTCTGTTTAGTACAGCAACAGATTTGTGTGACGACAGGGAAGAGTTGGTTAGAACAGAAATGTTGGATGTCGTCTGGATATTGTCCATTGGTTCACTGTGTTTTCTAACTTCGTCAACAGCGTTTGGAATGGGGGTCTTTCCTTTTCTGGACAGGCAAAACTATTGCGTCCCCGCTGTTTAGCGTAACAAAGTACAGAAGGACAACGAGCTTCCGAATGACCTTGAACATTATATTCCTTACACTTATACTGGGGACAGTTTTTCATGATGTGATCGTCACGTAAACAGAGATTACACACTTTTTCTTGTCCATTACGCTTTAGCCGTAAATGTACTCCGTTAATGATGATTGCGTATATGGAAGCCTCTGGCAGCTCAAGTCTAGTCACCGTGTTCAATATTGGGAAACTCGGGAAATGTTTTGTGGGTCCACTTGGTCTTGATTTTGCACCCAAATTCAGACAGTTTTTTTGTAAGATCCTCGTCTGGTATAAAAGAAGGAACACCTAATAAACTAACTGTTGTAATGTTCTTTGAAACCCCTTGGATAGTATAGGGTCGACCACTGATTTCGACGCCTGTTTCCATTAATAGTTCAGCATCACGGTTATATCTTTTAAGGTTACAATCCATTGTTCAGAAACCTTTACACATCCAACAATATTGTCCGCACCAATATCCAACACTAAAACATCTAGCAACTCCTTTGCAGTAAATCCATCTTCAGTAATCCGTACACTCTTCTCTTTGAGACTAACTCCGGCACCAGCACTAGATTTACCGCCGCTAGTTCAGGGTTTTGCGGAATTGGTTCCTCCCATAATTGACAAAGTAGGGCGTCTACGAGGACGTAGAAGCCACAAAAAGTGGCGTTAAATTACGACAAACGTGTGCAGAATCTCAATCGTCCAAGTTTTATAAGATAATTCCACAGTTAACAAACACCAAGACTCAAAGTAACGGTAGTCTGCGTTTTACTGATGCAAGTCTGCAACACTCTGGAGCACAATTGACATGCTTTTTTGGTTTCCCGAAAGGGAAATCCGTTGGACTCATGCAGACAACACTTTTGCAAAACATGTGTAGGATCGTGCATTTTAGTGTTGGCTCAAGCTATGATTTGTAAGCTCAACGATCGAAGATTATTTCTTTGTTTCGCGTTGTCTTCCGCAGAGTAGTACCAAGCCAAAGCTTGTCTTCATTTTGGATCATCGAGGTCGTTGTTGCTAGGGTAGTTCAGTGTTAAAAGGGACAGCTGTGTGAATGGCATTGCTGGACACCAAAAATATATTGCAATGTGTGGCTTTTTGTTTCTTTTTGAAAGAATACTGTGACTTTCATAGGGTATAATTATAACTTTTGATTGCATAATTGCATAAACATCAAATTTCGTCTCGAAAATATGTCCACATGGGGCCGTCAGAAATATGTGTACCTTCCGTAAACTTGAATGTAGCAATCTTTATAAAGCTTTGTTTCGCAAAGCGGTTGTACATTACTTGACAGCAGGGCATAGTCAAATATTGTCATGTATTTACAAAGCCTTCACTGACATTTATACATCAGGACTTTGTCAACATTTTTGCTTACAATTATAATTTTACTATTTGTTATCCATGGTAAATGTACTTTGATGCTAAAAATTGTGAGGTATTTTTTAGTTCAAGATACAGCTTTACTCCCTATGAAGCCATTGTACCGTCTAAAAGGTCACACGTCGAGCCAGCCTTTCCACCGCAGTTACGAAATAGCATGCACAATGCATGCATTCGGGTCAGTTAGTGGTTGTGACCTTATACTAGCAGAGAACAAAGTAAAATATTGCCGTGTTTCTTGCATAGAGGCTAAAATTTATTTTGATTTGCACATCAATACTTCCACAAAAATTTTGTTTTAAATTATTCTTAAAGCTTTGTCTTCCATTTGTAAACTTCAGCGATACCTTTAGTAGAAATTGTTAGGAACTTTTTGGCCAAGATACACTCTTTACTCCCTATGATTGAGTAGAAGACACTGGACCTCCAAATAGGTCACTTATCCGGTCGACCTTTCTATTCTTTATCGCAGTGAAAACACAGGCGTGACTTTCATTGAATCATTTCGTCGCGTCACTTCAACCGGATCGTAGTAGTGTATAGGTTAGTACTGAGTCTCGCGTGCTATTTTCACAGCCGTGGAAGTACTAAACCGGATCGGGTTACTGAGTCTCACTCGCTATTTTCATAGCCTAAAGTTAGATCCGAAGAAAAACTTTGCAATTAGGCTACTGTGTTTAATAAGCTGTTTGTTGTTCGAATCCCCGCGTCAATGTCTCTGAAAACTCAGGTTTTCAGGCAAAAACCTGTGATAACCCCCGGAAAAAACATGTGAAAACCTTCAAATTTGGAACTAATTGCCTCACCTGTTTTTGTAAGGGATCCATTGATATTAGTTACTATGAAAATTATACCATTGTATTTTCTTATGATTTTCTTGCCAACCACATTTTGCAAGTATTTAAAGCCGTCCAGTTTCATTGCCTTGCAAACCAAAACCTTTCTTTGTATTACTGATTGTTTTTCATGTCTCACAAGTTAATATGACAATATAATTAGAAATTGTAATTCACGTGTCTTTCATTTTCTGCCCCCTGGTTTGTACTTCAATTTCATGTATTTCCGAAGTATTGCCAAAAAATCACATTTCAGGTTCAAGAACTCTGAAGATAAAAACTTCAACCAGCTCAAATGTTACAGGTTAATTAACTGTTCATTTGTTTCCTTTAAACAACACCTCAAAGCCAAGTTCAGCCCAACTCACAAAAACTGACTACTAACAGTAGGCCATCAAAGCTGATCTACACCTTAAATTCATTCAGTAGTTATGACCGCAAACTTCGCTCTTGGCCTGTAATTTATCAAGTATATCTTTTCTCCCCTCCTCTTAACACATCCCTGGAAGGTTATTTTGGACTGCCCACATCTGAAGAAATATTTCTCCCTTCTTTCGGGAAACTTTTCATACTTAGGTTTTGATTCTAAAAGTCCCCTCGACTCTCTGGCGAAGAGCCAAGGGGCGAAAACCAAACATTTACTCCCGGAGGAGGTCTTCTCCCTTAAGGAGCTAAACGTCCCAAATGGACAAGTACGCCCTCTAAAGGGCAAACATGTGTGGTCCTGCTCTAGACTGGCTGAATAGAACAGAAGCCACACCCTGGATGCAGTTTGACGTCATGCCCAGTTGACATGCTTCTTTTTCTTAAAGTCCCCACGACTCTCTGGCGAAGAGCCAAGGGGCGAAAACCAAACGATTACTCCCGGAGGAGTTCTGCTCCCTTAGGGAGCTTAAAGTCCCAAATGGATAAGTACGCCCTCCAAAGGGCAAACACTGAGTGGTCCTGCTCTAGACTGGCTGAATAGAACAGAAGCTACAACCAAACCTTAAAGTTTTCGGCATAGCTGTTCTCAGGAATGTTTTCCAAAGAAGCTATTACATCTTCGGTTTAGCTCTGCTCAGCCTGCATGCTTCTTTCTAAAAGTCCCCACGACTCTCTGGCGAAGAGCCAAGGGGCGAAAACCAAGCGATTACTCCCGGAGGAGTTCTGCTCCCTTAAGGAGCTTAACGTCCCAAATGGACAAGTACGCCCTCCAAAGGGCAAACACTGAGTGGTCCTGCTCTAGACTGGCTGAATAGAACAGAAGCCACATGCTCAGCCTGCATATGCTTCTTTTTTCTAAAAGTCCCCGCGACTCTCTGGCGAAGAGCCAAGGGGCGAAAACCAAACGATTACTCCCGGAGGAGTTCTGCTCCCTTAAGGAGCTTAACGTCCCAAATGGACAAGTACGCCCTCCAAAGGGCAAACACTGAGTGGTCCTGCTCTAGACTGGCTGAATAGAACAGAAGCCACATGCTCAGCCTGCATATGCTTCTTTTTTCTAAAAGTCCCCGCGACTCTCTGGCGAAGAGCCAAGGGGCGAAAACCAAACGATTACTCCCGGAGGAGTTCTGCTCCCTTAAGGAGCTTAACGTCCCAAATGGACAAGTACGCCCTCCAAAGGGCAAACACTGAGTGGTCCTGCTCTAGACTGGCTGAATAGAACAGAAGCTACAACCAAACCTTAAAGTTTTCGGCATAGCTGTTCTCAGGAATGTTTTCCAAAGAAGCTATTACATCTTCGGTTTAGCTCTGCTCAGCCTGCATGCTTCTTTCTAAAAGTCCCCACGACTCTCTGGCGAAGAGCCAAGGGGCGAAAACCAAGCGATTACTCCCGGAGGAGTTCTGCTCCCTTAAGGAGCTTAACGTCCCAAATGGACAAGTACGCCCTCCAAAGGGCAAACACTGAGTGGTCCTGCTCTAGACTGGCTGAATAGAACAGAAGCCACATGCTCAGCCTGCATATGCTTCTTTTTTCTAAAAGTCCCCGCGACTCTCTGGCGAAGAGCCAAGGGGCGAAAACCAAACGATTACTCCCGGAGGAGTTCTGCTCCCTTAAGGAGCTTAACGTCCCAAATGGACAAGTACGCCCTCCAAAGGGCAAACACTGAGTGGTCCTGCTCTAGACTGGCTGAATAAGACAGAAGCCACATGCTCAGCCTGCATGCTTCTTTTTTCTAAAAGTCCCCACGACTCTCTGGCGAAGAGCCAAGGGGCGATAACCAAACGATTACTCCCGGAGGAGTTCTGCTCCCTTAAGGAGCTTAACGTCCCAAATGGACAAGTAAGCCCTCCAAAGGGCAAGCACTGAGTGGTCCTGCTCTAGACTGGCTGAATAGAACAGAAGCCACATGCTCAGCCTGCATGCTTCTTTTTTCTAAAAGTCCCCACGACTCTCTGGCGAAGAGCCAAGGGGCGATAACCAAACGATTACTCCCGGAGGAGTTCTGCTTCCTTAAGGAGCTTAACGTCGCAAATGGACAAGTACGCCCTCCAAAGGGCAAACACTGAGTGGTCCTGCTCTAAACTGGCTGAACAGAACAGAAGCCACAACCTGGATGCAGTTTAACGTCATGCCCAGGACTTTATTCTAGAAAGCTGAAAGAAAGCACAATGTAGTTTACTGCATGCTTTTTTTTTTTCTAAAGTCCTCCCGACCCTCTGGCAAAGGGCCATTCGGCGAAACCAAACTTGATACTGCTTCCCGAAGAAGCTATTACGCTATTATGCTTTTTTCTAAAAGTCCCCACGACTCTCTGGCGAAGAGCCAAGGGGCGAAACCCAAACGATTACTCCCGCAGGAGTTCTGCTCCCTGAAGGAGCTTAACGTCCCAAAAGGACAAGTACGCCCTCCAAAGGGCAAACACTGGGTGGTCCTGCTCTAGACTGGCTGAATAGAACAGAAGCCACAACCTGGGAGAGGTATATCTCGTTGTGAAAGCTGATGCGTCCTTAATGCCGCCACTGCTTCAGACCTTTTAACTGCCCAATTCCCAATTTTAGTCCGCCCGATGGCGACTGAGACAAAATTACGTGCTCCGCCTGATTTTGTCAGGCTTTTGACATTTGGAAGGGGGGGGGGGCACACTTGTATGGGGGGGGGGGGGCACACTTGTACGTACGTACGTTCGCTGAGCTGTACGAGCCGTACACTATAAGAATTGGCAGCATGAATATTTGTTTTCGCGGCAGAAGTTTTCAGCGATGACGAAAAATGTTTCAGCGTCTGTGATTGGTCAATAATATCCGTGCCAATTGTAGGAAGTTCCTTATTGGCACTGACGTCGTTACTGTTATTGTTCACGAATACAACATGTTTAGGCAATGGTGCATTTTTTCCCAAGCGTTTTTGGAAGACCCCTGCGCCGGCCCGCACACCATTTCCAATACCCTACTCAGATATAGGTCATATAGATCGCGCCCAATTCCAAATTGCCAGCTTTTCGACATTTCATGTAAAGAAAAAGGACTTTTGGAAGAGGTCATTCCAAGTAGCCGATGTCTACATAACTGTGACCTTATTTGTCTCCTAACCACGATTTTAAGAGTCTGTGCCTGTAAAAGGGAACTTTTTTCGGGGGGGGGGGGGGGTAGTTGTGATACATGGGTTCTCAGATCAACTTCTAAAAATTAACAGACAAACCCCATCATACCAATATTCCAAAACCAAATTATTGAGTTAGGTCAGCGGTATTTCGGGGGTGGCTACAAAAAAATACTGAAATTTAATGTGAAAAAAAAATCAAATTAAAATAGGTGTAAAGTTGTGCGCCAGTCACATCCCAACTAAAAGAAAACATATTTTAAAACCTCCAATGTGATACATAGCCCCTTTCAAAAAAAAAAAAAAAAAAAAAAAAAGGTGAGATCTCGTTGGCGCGTTGCATTAAATTGACCTAGATACTTGACGAACAGCGCCCTCTGACTGTTTTAAAAAACATTAACTTGATGCGCCAACAAGATGGACTAAACAACTTTATTGAATAGAACTCAAAGCCCAATTAATCAATTTCAAGTGAAAAACTGGTAGGATCTCGTTGGCGCATGGAGATAAATGAGCTTAAAAGTCAAAAGCTTGGTCCCATTGTTTTTCCAACTGATTTCTGCTAAAAAAAAAAGTAAAAATAAGCCAACCATGAAAACAATCGATGGGAACTTGATGGCGCAGGTGTATTGAACAAGAAAATGGCACAAAATGCGGTTTGTGTGTACTTCAAGCGTAAAATGCTTGAAATATCGATACTTTGAGAATTTTCGAAAAATTTTTTCTCTGCCAATTGCAGAGATCCCATGTTTTTCTACATTTATTAGTAAAGGGGGACTGTTCCTACAACTTGTTGTCACTCTGATCAAATTGTGACGTTGGGGCGTAGATCGTACAGACAGTGGCGGAGGAAGGGAATTCAGTCAGGCAGGGCAGGAATCATGACCGTGTAGGGGCGCTTCAAAGTTTGTAGAGCAAGATCAATATATGGTCAGAGGGAGCGTAAAATAGGCTGTAATGGCGCTTTTATGTAAGTAGATACATATGCCTTAATATGCTAAAAAGAGTAAAAAGGGCGCTGACAGGCAATTTGAGTCCGTCAAGTGGAGCGACCGCCCCCTCTGACTATACGGTATAGCTCCGCCACTGCTTACAGAGGCGCGAAAACGCAACAAAACGGAAATTTTTGACTTTTGAGCTCATTTATCTCCATCATGGGCCAATGAGATCCCACCAGTTTTTCACTTTAAATTAATTAACTGCTTTGAGTTCTATCATGTAAAGTTGTTTAGTCCATGGGATCTTGTTGGCGCATCAAGTTGTATATAAGGTCAGGAAAAGAGCACGAGGGCGCTGTTCGTCAAGTATTTAGGTCAATTTTACGCAACGCGCCAACGAGATCCCACCATTTTTTTTATATGCTATGAATCACATTGGAGGTTTCAAAATATGTTTTCTTTTTGTTGGGATGTGACTGGCGCACAACGTTACACCTATAATGCGAACCACAAATTTCATTTTTTTTCACATTAAATTCCATTATTTTTTCGTAGCCACCCCTGAAATGCTGCTGACCTAATAATTTGATTTTGGAACTCTGGTATAATGATGTTTGTTTGCAATTTTTTTAGAAGTTGATCTGAGAACCCATGTATCACAAGATGGTACACTTTTATAGGCACAGACTCTTAAAAGTTTGAAATCTTTTGGAAATCTAATTGCCCATAACATACAATATATTGCGATAGAAATTGCGGGCATGGCATACACATACATACACTATGATTTGCATAATCCTGGTTGCTGGCCACGGAAAACATCTTGAACTGCAAATAAAGGTATACCTATCTTTAGCTGAAAACCCGAATGTATTTATTCCATTGAAGGATAGCTAAGTTTGCCTGGTTGACAAGAATGTCAAGGATCCCAGAGGTGGAAGAAAAATTCGCCGGGCTGCCCTTAGACTTAGTTCTACAACCTAGGGCCTAGGCTATATACTAACACTAGCACTATGTAACAGGTACTGCTGAGTTTGGCGCTATGTGCGATGCTGTGTCGCGGAAATGGTCCTTGTCACATCGCCAGCTAGTTAATGTCGATGATTAGTTCAATACCCTGTACTACAGCCTGTAGCTAGTATAGGCCAAGGGTAAGTTAAAAGAAGGGTTATGAATCGAAACCATGGACATGTCATTTTCATAATTGTGTTTTATAATTGTGAACTGGAACAGTAACAGAATATTCCTTCCTACAATGCACTAGCCTATTGGATTGGAGTTAGCCTAGTCACTGAACCTGACTGTATAATCCGCTCCTTGTAGTCACTCCTTACCACGGTCACTGGCCTACATGTACAAAGGTAACGACGTTTTAAGCCAAAACAACAAACTGAGCTCTAATTACGATGGTATGGTTCATGGAACAGATTTGAGTCAACATAATGATTTTGAGCATTCTTAAATACAATTTACACCTTCTGGAGTGTTTAATAATTTTGGTCCCAAAAGTTTTAGCAATGATTATAACATGAATGGTTGTGTTTTAAGTAATGTCACCTCTGAGAAAGATCTGGGTGTTGTAATTACTGGGGACTTAGAGTCATCAAAGCAGTGTGCAGCCACTGCTGTAAAGGCTAATAGAGTGCTTGGATTGATCAAGAGGAATTTCATCAATTTTAGTAAGGATATTGTACTTAATTTGTATAAGCAGTTGGTAAGACCCCATCTTGACTATATGCAGCTCAGGCTTGGAGTCCCTTCTATGAAAAGGACAAGTTTGTTTTAGAGCAGGTTCAGAGGAGAGCCACTCGCGCCTCGATCATTCCTGAGGTGAGAAATTTGACCTATCATGCTAGGCTTAAACATCTTGGGCTTTACCACCTTGGAGCTGAGAAGGATTAGGGGAGACATGCTCCAGGTTTTCAAGTTCCTTTGTGAAAGAAATCCCCTGCTGACTTGTAGTTATTTAAGGGTTTAAGGTAATTCTCGGGTGCGTGGGCATTGTAAAAAGCTTGAAAAGCCTTTTGCAAGGCTTGACATTAGGAAGTTTAGTTTCTCCCATAGAGTTGTCAACGAGTGGAATTGTCTACCAGATTGGGTAGTTAACTCCCCCTCAGTTCACTGCTTTAAGGTTAACATTGACAGGTTTTTCCATGGCTGTGGTAGAATCTGATTGTTTGGGGCTGTAGTCAAGCTTTGGTGGTTTGACTTTTGATTAGGGCTTGGTCTTCAGGGCATCTTATGGGGCCTTGGCCCTTTCCTTTGCCCTTCAACCTGTTATGTTATGTTATGTTATACCACCGAATTCATAGCAAAAGGCAGGAAAAATGTGGTGCCATCCTTCGCAGTAACATCTACATCTTGACAGCTTGATCGTCTGCTACCGTGTTGCATGATGGGAAGGACTTCCGCTCGACAAGATATGGAAGACCAATTAGTAAGCACGGCTAGTCAATACTTGTACGTCATATACTGTAGTAAGCTCTCTGTACATTACGAAATTGTACAGTCACTGCGTAGGTTTCCCCATTTTATATGAGGTCACATGACAAACACTGACTTCTTCGACTGAAAAATTACTCTGCACAGGCTTAACCTTACTCGCAGAATTATCCAGCCAAAATTTCCCTTTTAAAGGTCTTATTTCGTTTACAGACTTGTGTGGAAGGTGAATGCGATGACAAAGATCATCTGTGGAAAGTTTGGTGAGAAAAGGTATCTTTTTGGGGACGTGAGGGATGCCTACTCATGCGTGAGTAGGCAAATGAGCTGTGTTTTTGTGTATACCGGGCAAGGGCCCAGAAATGAAGTGTATAGCATAGGAACGTACAGTAATGCTGGGTCCTGTTCAAGGGCTAAGTTAGCCCAGCCTAGTCACTGAACGTGACCGTATAATCCGCTCCTTGTAGTCACTCCTTACTATGGTCACTGGACTACATGTACAAAGGTAACAATGTTTTAAGCCAAAACAACAAACCGAGCTCTAATTAGGATGATATGGTTCATAGAACAGATTTGAGTTAATATAATGATTTTGAGCATTCTTAAATACCATTTGTAGTTACGATACCTGCTGGAATGTTTAATACCAGCGAATTCATAGCAAAAGGCAGGAAAAATGTGGTACCATCTTTCGCAGTAACATCGACATCTTGATCGTCTGCTACTGTGTTGCATGATGGGAAGGACTTCTGCTCGACAAGCTGTCGAAGACCAATTAGTAAGCGCAGCTAGTCAATACTTGTACTTCATATAGTATTAGCTCTCTCTGTACATTACGAAATTGTACAGTCACTGCGTAGGTTTCCCTGTTTTATATGAGATCACATGACAAACACTGACTTCTTCGACTGAAAAATTACTTTGCACAGGCTTAACGTTACTCTCAGAATTATCCTGCTAAAATTTCCCTTTTAAAGGTCTTATTTCGTTAACAGACTTGTGTGGAAGGTGAATGCGATGACAAAGATCATCTGTGGAAAGTTTGGTGAGAAAAGGTATCTTTTTGGGGACGTGAGGGATGCCTACTCATGCGTGAGTAGGCAAATGAGCTGTGTTTTTGTGTATACCGGGCAAGGGCCCAGAAATGAAGTGTATAGCATAGGAACGTAATGCTGGGTCTTGTATAAGGGCTAGCCTAGCCTGGATGGCAAAAGGTCTATAGTAGGCTAATGAGGTTAGGGTTATGTACGCATAGACCTACAGTAGCCTAGGCTAATAATTAGGGTTAAGGTTATGTACGCATAGTTATACTGGGTTAGGGTTACTGTACATGCCATGATGCATGTGCATGCATATGCTTCTTCCAGGTGCGGAAACCCAATTAGGCCTAGTATCGAAATTTGCATTAGGCTAAAATCTGATGTGTGGTTCTCAAGATGCAAGCAAGTAAAGTTGTCACATTTTCAATAAAAGGTGAAATTGAAGCAAGCATATATGACATCATATCCCCACATTAATGTACAGGCTTTTGTTTTTCTTTAAAATTTACAGCTGAATTTCTCCTCAACAATCCCATATTTTCCAAATGTGATTGCATAAGAGGCATGAGAACTTCACTAACTTTGCATTCCCCACAGGTGGGATTTGAATGGAAATTTCACCACAGTGTGTAGATTTAGTTCCTTTTTCACATACAATATGAAAATTGAATTTTTGCTTTAACTTACCTTTAAAGGGTCAAACCTCTCACCCCAAACTACAATTTTGGTAGGGGGTACCAAAATTCTCAATTGGCTCAGCTCTTTGATTGACAAATAATTCATACAATGCAGATTGCCAAAGCCTATAAACCCAAAAGTTTTTTTGGACTTGCTAGTTCAAATGGACAGATTTTGCAAGAAAGTTGAAATATTTTCCAAATAATGCAAGGTAAGGTCAAAATCACAGGAAGTATTACGGGAATACATATTGTTTCCCATTCAGGTTTAAATTTTGGTGGAAATATTACACTGATCCTTTATCAAATCATGCAAATTATAGCTTCATGGCAGCCATCTTGGTGGACCCTTTTTACCCCAGGTGGCGGTGACAATCTAGGCTTAAGACATACAGGTTACATGCCCGACACATGCCCTGTCCTTATAGGAAGCCTGTGGTTGCCCAAACTCAACTCATAAATCAAAATTTAAAACTGGCTGCAAATCATCCTCCGATAAATGCAGGCAAAGACTTCACTAGTGCCACACTGCAGATACACACCGGAAAGTTCCACAACACCTCTGAGAAAGTTATTGAAGGATGTAAAATTAATTCTTAAAATCATAAAGTATGCCATCCTAAATTATCACCAAAAGTAAGTAGGTGGGACTTTACCATATTATTTCCATAAAATGTTGATTCATCCAACTTTCTTCTTAATATCACTGTCAAAACTCTTTTTGAATTGTTTCCTGTTTGAATTAACAGAATGCATCTCCCAGCAATCAGTTTTAACACTACTATTTAAGTAGTATCAATAGACAGTACACCAAAACAAGTCCGTCAATTTCATGTGACTGCATGCTGATGTTTTAAGCAGGATTTGCAGTGTGTTAAGTCCCGCTGCTTCACGGTGTAAATTTCAGAAAGAAAGTGTTTTCTTCGTTCTAAAGTTGCTCTAGCCCACACAGTTAACGTGATGGAAAAGTTCCATTATCTCACTGTGTCAGATATTGTCAAAGTGCTGTTCATGTCAGAGCTTGCATTGCTACAGTATGATTCTTTGTCTGCTTTTAATGAATTTCTCACTAATATAATGATGCAAGGTGAATTGATGCAAGGTGAATTTTATCAACCAATGAATAGTACAGTAAAGTCTGTTCTAAATACACATTGTAAAATCATTTGTTGATGAGTAGCGATCATTCAAAGATCAAGTCACAAGAGGACTCGTAGCCAAATGCAGCACCTCTGCAACTCTCTCCTCTTATCCCCAGAGTTGTTATCTCCCCTTCATTTATTGAGCAAACAGGCTCTCAAATAGTTCCCATTGACCATAACTTCTAATCATCAATTTGCCATCTGGACCAAATTACCTCTTTTTTTTCATCCAGTCAAGACTAGAGCCATACATGACAGACCAGTTTTGTAAATGGTCTAAGAGCAGTTAGGTTGGTCAAATGTTGTCCCTCAGTGAAGGTAGCTTCTGCAGGGAGCAGTTAAAAGTTTTCTTTTGCCGAACAGCTCTTTGCCAGGTAGTGGGGAGATTTTATAGAAGGTTTAATACTGTAGTTTGGATTTGTCAAACAGTTCTATGCCAGGGAGCTGGGACAACTTTAGAACAGGGTGTTCAATGTCTTCCTGAGGATTGTGGTCTTTAATTCCTACAAATGATTCATTAAGTTCTACAGAAGACATGGTCTTGGCTAAAAAGCTTTCATGCGGATAGATCTGATATAAATTCCATATTTTGTGCAAATATGGGCCATATAGAAAAATGTTCTACTCATGATAAAAAAATGATAAAAAATTAGGCTTATATAGCGCCAATCAGTTCCAGGAGGGCACTGCTCTAGGCGCTTTACAAAGAAATATTGTAGATCAAGACCTTAAGTACTGTATGAGCAGTATTGAACAAATGAGTCTTAAGTAAACTCTTAAAAACAGAATGTTTTGAGCAAGTTCATAACTCATTTGGTAACTTGATGAACAGTACTGAAAATTTCTACAGCCATAGGTTTTTAGGCGCAGTTTCAGTAGAATTTTGAAGAGGATTGAAGTGTACGAGTTAAAATATTTGGCAAGAGAAGCTGTGAAAGGTACAAAGACTCTCAAAGAAAATGAGCATGAAAGGCAAATAGAAGCAACTTACAGTATACAAATTCTAAAGTTGATTGGGAGCCAGTGGAGTTCCTTGAGGATTGGAGTTGTGTGACAATTCCTTCCTTTCTTCTTTACAGTACGAGCAGCACTTTTTTGTATCTTCTGGAGCTTCTTAGTACTTGAATCAAAGAGGTCCGACAGAAGCAAATTAATAAAATCAAGCCTTGAAGGTCACCTGCTTATATTAAGTGTAGGAAAAATGGGCGCAACATCAGAAAAGCGTGATCAGAAAACAATAAATTCAGTTTTTTCACAGACAAGTTTTGGTTGGTTGTAAGCCACATGTTATTAAACAGTGTTAATAGTTTCCATTTTGGGGAAGACAAATGGCACAGAATCCCTATCAAAGGCCAAAAGAAGTTGAGTATTGTCTGCCTAATGATGGAAATAAATATCATGACTACAAATAATATCACTTAACTCAGCAAGATATAAAGAAAACAAAACAGGTCCAAGAACAGAACCCTGTGGACCACCAGTAGATCATACAGTGTAAGGACCATTTTATTTGTTCCATAAAAAGACTTGCTTAATCCAGATGACATTAAACTTTATCTGGCATTTATGGCTCAGATCTGGTTCTGGCATAGATCTGGGTTATATCTACCCAATTTTTCCCATATCTGCATCAAATATGACCCAGATATGAAATTCATATCTGGCCCATAAATTGAATTTCATATCTGGCCCATGTGTTGAATTTCATATCTGGCCCATAATGTGAATTTCATATCTGGCCCATATATTGAATTTCTTATCTGGCTCATATATTGAATTTCATATCTGGTCCATATATTGAATTTCATATCTGGCTCACATATTGAATTTCATATCTGGCCCATATATTGAATTTCATACCTGGTCCATATATTGAATTTCATACCTGGTCCATGTATTGAATTTCATATCTGGCCCATAGAGTGAATTTCATATCCCGCCCATATAGGCCTATTGATTTGATGGAAGGGATACCTCACTTCATTGCCAGAAATCACCTTTACCAGGCTTGTGCCTAGGCCTACAGTACCTCTTCGGCCATCCATATGAATTCACAAGTTGTTAACTAGGTAACGTCAAAATTAATGCAAGGGATGTAGCTGTTCATGCCCAACCTGGGGCCCCTTCCACAAAGAGTTACGCACGATCTTGAGTATGATTGTGCGTAACTCTTTGTGGAACAGCCCCCAGGACTTTCTTTCATGCTGTGCATATTGTAATGGTACCAGGTCCTAACACTAAAGAGTGTTGCGAGGATATAAATGTTCGCATTGCTATGAAGATGGGTAAACTGCTTTACTTTCTGCTTTTAATTTAAACATTTTCATTCCTTCTACAGAACGATGTAACAGGGAAGTATTCAAGTCTAGAGGGCGTCCCAAAAGCCCTTCTACCAGGTGTGGGGGGAAAGAAAATATTAGACTTCTGGTGGAAAGCTGTCAACACGTAAGTTAAATTAAAATTTCTTCTCTTCTCTCAATAGATTGCACTGATTGAAAAAGTTCCTTCTTTCTGACAGCTGACAGAAAACTGTTTCTTCCTTAATTCAGTAGGACTTTACAAAGACATTAGACACACAGGAATACACAGATAGGGTATTACAGCACATTCAGACTGAGGAACATGTTTTAGGTACACATTTTAAGTTTGGTTATTGCTTTCATAATATACTAGCTTTGATGAAATGGCAGTACTAGCTGCATGTACAGTTACAAGGTTGTACTGTAGGACAGTAGTCTGGACACGGCTTTATTTCACCTAATGTAAGTACTGCACATACTGTCCTTCTAGGTCTTTGTTAACATTCCTCATTTAAAGGGCACGAACAGTCATCCCAAATTGAAGTAGTGTAGTACAGTAGATTGTCCAGTTTCATCATTGGCTGTTGGGAGTCATGTGACAAAGTTTTTTCCCTTCAAATGTGAAAGTTACTAGAAATAACTGCTTGCTTAAAGAAAGATACTATGAAGAGAAATAACACAAAAATCATGCTTTTTAGCTTTTTTTTTCAAAATTTTTAAGTTTTTGGGGGACTGTTCTTTACCTTTAAAGGCCTAATTCTTTCACCCCAAACAGTGCCGATTCTTACTTAAGCCCATCCCACAGTTATCTGAAATTCATCCTCATCCAGACACAGTCTGAGTTTATTGCTTCAGGGTGAGTATTAACAGGCTCAATGTGTATAATTCAAAACACTCTCAGTTAATGCTGTGTAATACAAGCTGTGGCACTTTGCATTGTTTGAATTAGCTGTCAATCAAAGAGCTGAGCCAATCGAGAATTTTGGTACAACCCTACCAAAATTGCAGTTTGGGGTGAGAGGGTGGGGTGGACTTGATAGGATGGGGGTGGATCTGCTCTGATGAGAGATACGTCACAACCATATTGTCCAGAAACTTTCCACAGCAATAAAATTGTATTTTTAGCTTTTAACACTTGCAGTTACATTGTCCTTTAAAATTTAAACCCCTCCCCTCTTCCCCCTCCACCCCCATACTGTACTGTAATGTGGATACTGTACAGTACAGTACAGTACAATACAATAAAGTACAGTATGGTACGGTACAGTACAGTAGGCCTTCCATACTGTAAAGTATGTAGGTTTTCATTGGTTGTCTACTTGAAGTTGTGCGTACTGTAAGTGACCCTGCCAATTAACGATTCAAGTGATCACCTATGCAGTATTTACTAAGGGGTTCAAGTCATCTGTTATTAAATCCTTTTAAATCCACCTGAGTGCACTTTGTAGGCTACAAATAAATGGCCCGTGACGGCTATTTAGAGCTCATAGGTCCAATTAGCCAGCATACCTTTGTGTTCATGACTCAATGATTGCAATGGTCTGTCCATCTGTAAAGTATAAAACATTCAAAGTCAGGAAGAAATGAAGACTTATCTCTTTTTGCCTGTTACCTGAATGGCCTTACTCTCAAAAACATTGCTTGAATTAGGCAAAACTTGCACAAGTTATACATTTAATCTTGACGTTACGTTTGCCATATATTTTGATTTTCTTTATTTTCAGTAAAGATTTGCTATTGATTTCCACATTTTTAAATCAAAATTACAGACAGCATTCATCGAGTTGATTGTAAAATTTTAATCAGATAATTCTATATCTTTTGTTCTCAGGAGACAACTTTTCAGTGAAGTCTTCTTAGTAACCAATGCAGACAAGTAAGTCCTGAAATAAAGTACAGTAGCATACAGTACAGTATTACTAAGTTACAATCATGGGTTAAAAAATTGGGAATTTGGTCTGGAGGGAAATTTTGTCAATTGCAAGGGAATTTCCCTGTTCTGTATGTACATAAATCTGTAAGGAGCATTATGAGAAATTTAACTCCCTTTCTGGGAAACAATCATTCTTTTCTAGCCCTTGTTACAATATGAGTTCAGCAAAGTAAGTAAGAATTATGAAGGATTTAGGACTGGATTCTGAGGGTAATAAATTATTCTTCATGAAATAGAACAGGGCTGAACATCAGTTATTTGTACCTGTTGCTCTGAGCTAGTAAAAAAAAATGATCACAGTATCAGAATTCTGCTTACCTTTTGCCTACATGACAAAGTTTTTGTTGTTTTAGGTTAATATTTAAGTCTTTACAGCACACTCACTTCACACTCCACACTAAGTCTATGGGAACCTTTTTTCTGTACTGTATGTGCCTAACGTCACTAAACGTTACCGCCAAACGTTAACAAATTGTCAAAATTATCAAAAATTTCGACAAAACAATCTGAAAAAGACTCACCCAGAACATCCCAGAAGTACTACCTTGCCATGTTTTGTTCCAAACACATTCACAAACCCCATTTGGAATGGTTTTTTACCCCATTTGTAGCTCATCTTATGAAGATGATCTTGTCACCACGCTGTCGCATTTTGCTTAGGCTGGCAGAGATTCCAAGCCTGTGCTGAGTTGAATGGTGCAAACTTTTTAAAAATCGACCGTAAAATAACGGAGATACAATTTTTTTTCTGAGGGCTGTTTTGGGGGCAATTTTTGATGATTTCTGAAGGATTTTTGAAGGATTTTTCAGGAATTAAAAAAACAAACCCAGACATGCAAAAATCTTTTCACTTTTTAGTATCTTTGATCTGTAAACTATTAACATAAAGTATAGTCAAAGGGTTTTTATTTTTTTGTGCCCACACAATTTTTTTGTAAATTTTACGTATTTTTCCACTTTTTTGCACTTTTTTTTAGGAGACTCATACAATTGGCAGGATTTTCCCCAAAATTCTTCGGGGACACCACCCAAGAAAATTATTATTATTAGACAGATCTCTTTGTTCCCAATCATTCGATACCAAGGGGAAGGCTGTAGGATGTAAGGGGGTTGTTTTATGAATTCTACAAAATGGGTAATATTTTTGGGGGTATGGATCGACCCCTGTGCTCCCATAATCCCCCTCCTTAACCATGACCCCCCTAATCCCCCACTTTGATCTTCTGTTGATTGAATGCTATTCTAAATATCATCTTGTGTGTTACAAAAATACCTATCATTGTCAGTAGTTATGAGTAAAGTTTCAGTTTTGTTGCTTTTATTCACGGATAGTGCTGAGCAAGTGAAAAATTATCAGGGTTAGTGGAAATTTTATCATTGCAAATGAAATTTATCAGAGCAAGTGAAAAAATATCAAGGCAAGGGAAAATTTATCTTTACAATTGGAAATTTATCTGGGCAAGTGAAAATTTATCAGAGTTAGTGAAAATTTTATCATTGCAATTGAAAATATATCATTGCAATTGAAATTTATCAGAGCAAGTGAAAAATTATCAGGGCAAGGGAAAATTTTTCTTTGCAATTGGAAATTTATCTGGGCAAATGAAAATATATCAGGGTTAGTGAAAATTTTATCATTGCAACTGAAAATATACAGTATATCATTGCAATTGAAATTCATCAGGGCAAGTGAAAAATTATCAGGCAAGGAAAAATTTATCAGGGCAAGTGGAAATTTATCTTTGCAATTGGAAATTTTACTGGGCAAGTGAAAATTTAGGGCAAATAAAATTTTGGGGGGGCAAGTAAAATCTAATGCCACTTTCCCCATTGGACAAAATGGTTTTAAAATTTTGTTTTGGGATGCAATAAGTACCAGGGAATATTTCTTATTAGAGTGAAGATTCACCAAGTTGAAGGTTCACTAGATCAATGATGGAAGAATTTGACAATGGAGAGGGTTCACTAGAGCTTGAAGGTTCACTACAGTAGAGATCTAGGTTGGTAGGTGAAAGGTCTTCTTTACAAGTGGGTGAACATCCTATTAGTGAACCTTTATTGTAAATGTTTGATTCAGTGAACATTCAGTTTAATTCATTGAACATTCAATCTAATGAACCATCATTGGTCTAGTGAACATTCAACCAAACGAATCCAACTCAAATATCCACTCTGCCTTTCGATAAAAATATTTGCAGCCCCTTTTTTCTTCTCAATATGCCAACTCTTATCTACCGTAGGAGGGTGGGGGAAAGGGCATTAATAGTGGTAGACTATCCTTGGGACTGGTATCCCCTTTCAAACCCAATTAAATGTTATTTCAAATCCTACTGCTAGACACATTTCAGGGATAGGAATCTGTCTTGTGTGGTAAACAAACATTAGGTACTCTCACTGGTTTATGGCTAAAAATAAGACATATTTTCCTCTTTGACTTCAATCTTTTATTAGTCTTCAGATAAAATCAAATAAATGCTGAATTTACAAGTAATAAAATACACATATGTTAAACCTTGTGCAAACAAGATCACTGCCTTTCTTCCTTTTAAAGACAAACCAAAAAGTGTAAAGATTCAAATGGAACTAAAAATGATTGTTTCATAATTTTCTTTCAAAGATACAAGTATTTTGAGCGATGGGCAACGGCAAATGACTTCCCTGTTGATAACATTATAAATGATGGTACTACCACGTATCACAGCAGGTGAGTTTATACAGTCCAAACATGTTGCATAGTGTGTACATTACTTTACCACCCATACAACATGTACATCTTCTGATAGAGAATAGCTCAGCTGTATATATTACCCAAGGTTTGTACAGGTCCTGGAAGTCCTCAAAAGTCAGGGAAAACTGAAGTTTGAATTTCCATGCTGGAAGGATTAGGAGAAATGAGCAATTTTTGAAAAAAAGGTCCCAGAAAAGTTCTGATGGATTCATAATGACCACTTATAATGCTTAAGAGGACTTACTGTACTTGGGGAAAGAAAGTTTTTTGAACCCAGACTGCATTCCTCTTCAGCTGTAAGGCTCCTCTCCTGTCTCCTCTGGAAATACAGACAACAGTTGTCTACTACCATCTACTACAGTATGACTACAGTTGTCTGTATTTTCATAGGGGATAGGAGGGGAGCCTTACAGCTGAAGAGGAATCCGGTCTGGGTTCGAAAAGCTTTCTTACCCCAAGTAAGTCTTCTGAGATTGGAAGTGGTCACAGTGAATCCATCAAATTATCAATTAAGACTCTGACCAGAATCAGGCAGTTGACCAACTCCATCACCTTTAACAGTAATACAGTCCTGGAAAAGTTAGACAATTTTTAAGGCAGTGGACTTATTGTTCTGATGTCTCAATGTTCAAACACTTTTTAATTTGTGTGTGAAATAAAGATTTGAAATATGGGATGTGACAGTTTGTAAAGGTCCACAAAATATCAATAAATGTCTCTGGAAATAAAATTGGTTACTTATCTGGAACAGGCAACAGGGACAAGCATATTGATAAATTTTTCTGCTGATGATCTTAACTTTAATGGTAAAACAGAAAATACAACAGATCTCATACCTTATTTCTGTTTACACTCGCATCTTTGTCTTTTCTGGACAGAACATTAAAGTTTTAAGTTTGACATTTAATACATTTTTTGGCAGATTGGGGTCAGTGGGGGACTTTGACCTGGTTCTGAGGAACAAAAATGTCCAAGATGATGTGTTGTTGGTTGCTGGGGACATGCTCTTTCAAGATCATAAGTTTGACATTCTTCAAGTGGTACATTACTTCAAAAAGAAGGTAATATAAGTCTTACTGTAATAAGTGCCTTGACTTCATGGGCTTTTGCTGCAAAACTCTAACTTGACATTGCTGTACATACTTGTTGAAAGTTACCTGCGAATAACACACTGAGTAGCTGTTTTGGACACATGGACCTAGGAGGGCCTCCCCCAACAAATCAATAGGGTGGCCTGATAATTTTACCCAAGTTACCACGTACCAGTTTTGTAAGATTAGGCAATGGGGAATGCCTGTCATGTACAGCCTGCCAGCATGGCCAGAACCCTGATTACAATACATCAACATATGCTTGTCATGTTGTGTCTTTCAAGTTCTAACATTGTTCCAGAGCCCCCTCATTGCCATTAATGACAGATGTGGAATATGTGAGAAGCAGGCTCATAAATTTATTGGCTTGAAAAATTACTTAGAATGATAGTCTGTCAAAGTTTCTAGCAATTTTTGGTTTCGATGATAAGAGAAACCAATGCATTCATGATGGCGTGTGTGTGTATATATGTGTGTATGTGTGTGTGTGTATGTGTGTGTGTCTGTGACACTTTGCTTGTTAACACGATATCTCAAGATAGGAATGTCTGACAGTTTTCAAACTTGGTACATAGATGTGCCATATTGAGAGAAAGAACCCTATTGTTTTTGGTGGAGGTCAAAGGTCATCTGGGGTCACCAAGGGTCCAAGTCTGCAAACCTTGTTAACGTGATATCTCAAGGTAGGAAACTTGGATAGATTTCATATTTGGTATGTAAAAGGGTTATAGTCAGTAAACAGTCCCTAATGTTTTTGGCAGAGGTCAAAGGTCATCCAGGGTCACCGAGGGGTCAAAGTCTGAAAATCTCGTTAACACAATATCTCAAGATAGGAAGCTTGGATAAATTGCATATTTGGTATGTGGATGCGTTATGGTCAGGAGATGGTCCCTATTGTTTTTGGTGGAGGTCAAAGGTCATCTGGGGTCACCAGCGGTCAAAGCCTGAAAACCTTGTTAACGTGATATCTCAAGGTAGGAAACTTGGATAGATTTCATATTTGGTATGTAAATGCGTTATAGTCAGTAGACAGTCTCTAATGTTTTTGGCAGAGGTCTAAGGTCACCCAGGGTCACCGGGGGTCAATGTCTGAAAATCTCGTTAACACAATATCTCAAGATAGGAAGCTTGGATAGATTTCATATTTGGTATGTGGATGTGTTATGTTCAGGAGATGGTCCCTTTTTTTTTGGTGGAGGTCAAAGGTCATCTGGGGTCACTGTTGGTCAAAGTCTGAAAATCCTGCTCATGCGAAATCTCAAGATAGGAAACTTGCATAGATTTCATATTTGGGTATGTGGATGCATTATGGTCAGAGGATGGTCCCCATTGTTTTTGGCAGATATGAAAGGTCCCCTGCCCTCCAGGGGACAAAGCCTAGAAACCTTTTTAAATATGATCTTTCAAGATAGCTGCTGTTTGTCCATTTGTATGTCTGTTGTTTGTATGTCTAGCTATGTATGGCTTTTATGGAGATCAAAAGGTCATCTGGAATGACAAAATTATTTTTTGAACATGCTAGTATAACATTTGAATGAGAAGATAATGGTGCATGATGGCACTCTTTGAAACGGAACATTTATGTATCATCGAAACCTCAATGCATTTTTGCATTCTGGTCTTCATGAAGCATTAAAGACATACTGTACTGCAATGGAATTGAAAAATTCTTGGACATCATTTGAAGTGAAGCAGTGTACAGTACTTAGTCCCTTCATTTAGGCTCAAAGAACCAACACAATTTTATTAAGGTCATTTAACATAATTTATGAAATCTTGGATGCTGCTATGATACCTCTTCTTTTGTATTTTTTTTCTTTCTTTGTACTCAGGGAGTGTTACTACCCATCAAGCCTATAAATGTTTCTTAGAGCACTTCCTTTCACATTGTTATTAAAAATTTAATCTGTGTAGTAATAACCCCCTAATGTCATTGATGCACTCTATAGAAAAAAAAAAATAAAGAAATGACTGAATGAAATGAAATCCACAGTGCCTTATCATTGTTAATATTCTTTTGTATAAAGGTGTGGCTTCAGGACTTCCTTGAGTGGAGGTCAAGCCTTTCAGTTGGGTAGGGGGGAGGGAGGGGGAGGGGCAGGGAGGGGCAAATAACCCTGAAGCCTAAAACAGGTAAGTCTTGAAAAAGATGAGGAAAATTTGTTATCACTGCATGCCAAAAATTTTAGGATTGTTTTATGAAGAAATTGAAAAATTGAGTATTACTGAAGATGTTTGGAAAAGTTTGTTTTTTTTTCTTCTTGAAAAAAGGGTGGTTTTAAAGAAGATTTTAACCCTTATATGAAGGGAGTGAGACTGCACAGCTTGCTATGAAGAAAATGAAGCATAATGTGTTCCATTGCTTTGTACAATCATATACACTGAGATTTGTTGCTTCGATCTTTGTTGTAATTGATTTGTCTGTTTTCATGTTGGGTTTTCATTTCAGTCAGGAGAACTTGCCATATACTACGAGATGGAAGACACAGAATCTTGTACAACTCGTGGAATAGTGGAGGTGTGTCACACTACTAACAGGTTAGAACTTTATAATGATAGTGAATAGTATAGTGTATGAAAAGCAGTTTAATAAAGGTAAAGGTGTATCACACTGCAAACCTGAATATAGTGTTAATGCAGTTAAAGTGTGTCACACTACCAACAGGTAAGATTTTATACCAAGAAGTGATAGTGATAATGAAGATGGTGTATCAAATACAGTTAATACTGTTACACTTCCAAAGAATTTGGATCGGGTTGCAATTCAATTTTTTGGAGTATTAATTAAAATCTCCCCATCTCTGGTTGGAAAGAGCCAAAAAATTGGCCAACCAGTGTAAATATATGGTTCGCATTATAGGTCTTTGACAGAGAAATGTTGACTGATCTTTCTGTGACATCATATCAACCAACAGCTTTAATTCAGAAGTTAGTAATTTAGTATAAATTTGATTTCTCAGTCCTGCAATAACAATTTATACACAGGTCAGCAATTTTGGGTTCCTCCCAACCAGAGAAGGAGAAGATTGTAACTAATACTCACAAAGATGGGGCTGGGATCAGATGGGAATCCGTTGTAGTGTTGTCATGGCGTTAATGTGTGTCTTACTACCAACACTCTAGAACTCACACAGGAGGTGATAGTGATACTGTAGATCATTGTGGTGTACTAAGTTGTATTATAGTAGTGTGTCACACTAAGAACAGGTTAGAACTAGAACTGTGAGGTGATAGTGATAGATCATTGTAGTGTAGCATAGTGTATTAATATAGTGGAAGTGTGTCATATTACCAACAGGGTTAGAATTTACAATAAAGAGGAATAGTAAAACAAAAGTAAAACTGTTTTATCATTGAAGCAATTAGTCAAACTTTTAACAGTTTGAAATTTTTATCAAATATCTACAGTGACAGCACATTAAAGAGCATTGAAGTGTATTTTTATACCAAGAACCAAGACATTGAAAACTTTAAAAGGAATTTCATATCATATCTTTATCATGTTTTACTGGTAAAGACCCTGAATATTCGGAAAATTTGTGTGAAGACTGGTAAATCTCGACAACCATGTAAAGTATGTTGTAGAACAGGGAATGTAAAGGTCAATGGGGGGATCACTAACCTTCAGAAGATGGACTTGAATTCTGATATCTTTTTTTTTCTGCTCTTTATTACTAGAATCACAAAATTTTATGAAAAGCCAAAAGATGGGGATACAACCTCTAGACTTGCCAGTGTCGTGTTTTACTGCTTCCGCAAAAAAACATTACCCACAATTCCCCAGTACCTAGAATGTCATCCAGATATCAATGAAAGGAACTTTGGAAATTATATGGTGAGTAGACATTAGTCACTATACTAAGGGATTGTTTACTTTGCACTAAACATGTTAAGAACTATTAATCTGATTTTTTATGACCACAAAAATATTTTGGATTGTCCCCTTATCTCTACAGACAGTTGAAGGATATTCTGACATATCAATTTTAAACGATACGTTTGCCCTAGTTGTTCCATGGCTCACACAAAATACTCAATGTGTATGACCTTGAACAATATGAACACACTACAAGCTATTGCAAATTTTTTGAGGAAACCTTGGACATGTAGCTATGCTAAATTAAAGTATTGCATTTGTTAGACACTTTATTGAATTTATCTCTATTAACATATGATCAGGTGTAGTTCTATAAAAGAAAGGTAGGCCTTCTTGAAAAAGTGGTAGCTGATGAGCAGTAATTATGACAAGTTTGTTCACCAAAACGATTATGCATGCAAAACCACATCTTAGCTACCTCTGATTCAAATCCTTCACACCTATTCACCAAAATGCTTTCATACTGTGGCATTTTTAATTGCACATGTAAAAGTGTACCTTGTAATTCCAGCTGTCCACTATAGGTTTTGGCTATCTCAAAGAAGGCCAGATCTCTCCCTGGCAAAGGAGTGTAAAAGTGCCAAGGCTGCACAGCCTGGACTCCTATAGTATTAAACTTAGTCTTTGCCCTTATCAAGATTTAACAGGCTTGCACAGAATCAAGAAAGAAAGTTTTTTATTAAAGGGAAAAATTGTGTTTGTTTTACAAAAATGGTATTTTGAAAACTAGTATTTTAACATTTTATGATATTCTAAATAAGGCAGACAGAAGGAAATCCACTAACATTTTCTGGAAACAACGTTTTGACCCCAGCTTCTGAAGGTTCTGTGGGTGTCACTTCTATAACACTTCTACAGCATAGCATTTGGGAGGGATAAAGCTATTGCCAGAGCTACTAGGCAGAATTACTAGGCATCTGTTAATTTGATGGCATATACCATTTTGTGAAGACAAAGAACCATAGGTAATTTTTCTCAGTTCTGTGAGTGACATTTTCAAGTTTTTTTTTCCATCAACATTGAGCCAAGTATCAATCAGTTTTAAATGGTCATTCATTAATTTTAAGGTGCTAATCAGTTTTAGTTTTAAAAGTGGCACCATTTTAATCTAAGAAGGGAGTGTCCATTTCTTAGAATGCAGTTAACTCTGCTTGGCTTGATAGTCAAATAAAAGAAAGTTAGAAGGCATCCATCCATTCTTCAGACTGACAAAGTTAATTTCCAGACTGGAACCCAGGATTGGTTCTTGGGGTGCCTTAGAGGGTAGCTTCCATTCCAAAACCCAGGCTCCCCTTCCCCCAGAAAAGAAAGGGTATAATTTTGTTGTGAAGGCATACTTTATCTGTTTAAATCCTTCCCTCCCCCTCCTCCCTCCCCCTTCAAAGAGATTATGTTCCTAAAACTCTGCCTGGCAATGGTACCCAAAACTGCAAGTCTTGTTAATTAGGTTTCATAGTGTGCAGGACTCTTTCCTGTACCTTAAAGAGCCTGTTTACCCTGCCTGTTGTGAAAAGACATCTAAACAGAGAACTTGAACTTATTTGCACCTTTTTTGAAATGATATTTGAACCTAAAGGGATAATCCTCTCACCCCAAACTACACTTCTAGTATAGGGTAACAGAAACTCTCAATTGGCTCAGCTTTTTGATTGACTGCTAATTCAAACAATGCAGAGTACCAAAACTTATATTACACATCACGAACTGTTCTGATAGTGTTTTGATTATACACATTGAGCTTTCTATATTCACCCTGAAGCAATAAAATGAGATTGTGTCTGGAGGAGGGTGAATATCAGACAGTTGTGGGAGGGGCTTAATTAAGAAGGTTAGGAGAATTGGTACTGTTTGGATCTAAGCTGACTATATAAAACACATAGCTTGTGTTTAACAGACAAACTGATTAGAAACTGAGCCGTAAAACTTTATCTAATTAACTAACAAAAAAGCAAACTAGCCTGCAGTGAGGGTTGTAGCTTCTGTGGGTGGTGCTGGCTGGACGCACCCAGCTCTCGATATTACTGTCAGGCCTTGCAGGCAAACACACGTCTCCCTGCCCACCACAAATCTGCCAACCAAGACATAAAACTAGCCCCAAATTTACTCCCTGAAGTAAAATGAGGGAAAAATGAAAAATTAATGGCTGAAAAATGAGGTAAATGTTATGAGGTAGAGTGAGGCACTTTTGACAGATCAGACAATTACCCAGCTCTCAAATTTGGCTAGCTACAGTACAACCCTACCTGCAGTATAGCCATGTATATGTAGTGTCTAGTCTACAACATGAATACCTTGACAATCTCTTGTTAATGAAATTTTGCTCTCTCTCTCTCTCTCTTTAAACCAACAGCAATGGCTGGTGAATGAGTCTGACATTCCAGTGTATGGAGTAAAATTACCAACAGGTTTCCAACTGATTGGTCACGTGGTGAGTTTATTTCTGTTCAACTATAGCTTTTCGTACAAAACTTATGAATATGTTGCAATTGTTACTAGCAAAGAGATCTTGGTCAGTCAATGTTGCTTTTTTAACCACCTTAACATTACACATAGCATAACTGAATGGTCAAGTGGTTGGGGCATATTTGCAGCAGGGAAGTCTAGAGTTTGAGTCCTGGCCATGCCATTCTCAAGATCGACTTATAAAATGGAATCTACTACTTTGGATACCTTGAAACATTACACATAACATATTAAGTGCATGGTCAAGTGGTTGGAGCATCCAACTTGCATCAGGGAGGTTTAGAGTTGGAGTCTCGTCTGGGTTGAGTTGAAGACTTTTAAAATGGAACCTTGTACTTCTTCTATTGTGCTTGGTGGTCAGCACAAGCAATAGAGTAGGGAAAACAACCAGTGAGCCACAACTGGAAAAAAGGGCTATAGCCAACTGGATTTAATCGGTTGTTTAGAAACCGAATCGTTAAAGTCTCACCTCATAACCATTTAGAAAATAGACCAGTTTGTGAAGAATGTTATAGGACATGGGATGCCACTTTATCATAATGATAAGACATAGCTGTTAACTCTTTTAAGATATTGACACCCCTACTACAAGGAGAATGGAACTAAATTTGCTTGCCTTGCCCTTTACATGGTGTTGTTTTATTGTGGATTCTACAAGGCAAGGTGTTCAAACATTCCAATAGGACCTCATGCCAATGGCATATAGTCTATCCATTCTTTAAAAGAAGCTGAGGCAATTTGCCCATGTAATATTATATGCCATAACCCCCTGAAAGGAACTGAAAGTATTTAAAGGGGAAGTTGAAGCAAAATTTTATTTTCACATGTGAAAAAAGGACCAGATCCATGCAGTGTGGTGAAATTTCCATTCAAAGTGGACATGTATTTCTTGACATACCAGCAAATCAAGTTGCAAGATTTGTGTTCCAAAGTGATCTTGAGGGCAGTAGAGACAATATCACTTCCTCACATTGACAAGGAATGCTTTGTTTCTCTTTGTTTTTTTTCAGACTATTGTGTTGACCTTGATGTCAATAAGAATAGGACCTCCCTATTGGGATTGCAAAGTTTTAAAATTTCTCAAGCCACCTATGCAATCACATTTTGATGATGTGGGATTGTTAAGGAGAAAATAGGCTGTAAATTTTAAAGAAAAACAAAAGACTGATCATTAATGTGGGGATGTGATGTCATATGTGCTTGCTTCAAATTCACTGTTTGTTGAAAATGTGACAGCTTTTCGTCCTCATATCTTGAAAACTTCACATCAGATTTCAATGCAAATTTCACCAAAATGCTTAGGATAAGTACCCCTCTAACATATTAAAACTTGATATGACCTTAAACTCTTCTTTTAATGTTAAAATTACTGCTCATTATTAAAATGGAATTGTTTTGTTTCAAGGAAGCCATTAACCAGATTTTTTTTATCTCATGAAATCCTTTTTGAAAGGCCCCTGAAATATGTCTGTACTGCATTTTTCAGTCTGGTTTTAGCGGAACATTTTATATCTTTTTAATTCAATGAGGTGGTATTTTATTTTACAGACTTTAGCTGACTATGAGAAGTGGCTGACATATTTTTCGGACAAAAAGTCCACTCAGAAGACTCTGCAGCCGTTTACATCTAAAGCTTTTGCTAGGTGAGGGAAATGCCATATTTAAGTTTTTGTGTGATGCAAGGTATCTTCCCTTATTACAGGCGATTGTAGGTTGGTTCGAGCTCACCTGAAGTTGGGCCTTAAAGCTAGCAATATATCTTGCCGTCTTTAAGATGGTTAAAAAGATATAATTACATCAAAACTTGTAAGAGGCAGCTTTGAATGGAGGCAGTAAACAAGGGACAGTAATAGAAAAATACTGATTAACATTGAATATTATGTAGCCTTCTTACGTTTGAATTTTGCTTATAAAAGCATAATTCAAACGTAAGAAGGCTACATAATATATAAGCTAGATTGTTACATATGCATACCGTGTAGAAATTGACCCACAGTGATAAGGTTTGAGTCCCTGCTAGGAACCCTAAGTTTGGCCTGGATAACATGCCTTTAGGGCCATCATGCTGTAATGTAGATTGTTTGTCACTAGGGACGTGGCTACAGTTGGCTGGGGTTGGGGGGTGCCACCCAGCACTTGATATCCCCTCCCAGCACTTCAGGCAAACACACATCTCCCTGCCCGAGACCCCAAACTAGCTGTGAATTTGCTCCCTTAAGTAAAATGAGTGAAAAATGAAAAATTATTGGCTGAAAACGTAGATGCAATGGGGCTTGGAGGTTTTTTTCCTAAGATTATTCAATTACCAGGCACTCAGATTTGGCTAGCTACATCCCTCTTTGTCATCACTCAGCAATTGATGTAGCCCAAGTCAACATGCTGACTAAATACCTGCTCGAAGTCTATGACATTATTACAGGCATCTTTTATGATTTGAGGAAAAAAGGTACGTTTCAAATCTCATGTTATTTAACCATGAAAATTAGAGGACCACCTGGAAGGGTTACAACAGTATAAGTGTTCAATCTGTTTAGTATTGAAGTACATGTTTTTATAGATGTGATGTATGATGTCAGTGGTTATGACTGCTTCCTGTACTAGGCCAAGTTACAGGACATATTTTGTCATATTACAAGTGGGTAATTGTTACAGCATTTACTGTTAATGTGGTTATATTGTCACTTTTGTCAACATACTGGGACAAATTTGATACTAGCCAAATGATTTTAAGACTTTGATTCTCTCCTCTAAGAAACCCGTAAAAATCAGAATTTGCCAATTTTCTGTCTTAAAAAGTGTTTTTTCACTCCCTGTGCCTAGTTTATTATTTGCTAAATGTTCTGTTTTAGGATATGACAATGTGTAGGATAGGGCTTTGCAGTTTCCTGGCTGCAAGAATGGAACCAGCTTTCTATAAAGGTTGAAAGCATAAAAAATTGGTCTTTTTAAGTAGAAAAAGGAAACATCTTTTCACATGTCCTGTTAATGGTTATTGTAGCTTTCGTTGTTAAGTGTCACCTGTAATTACTCCCTTGACTTCTGTAGGTCAGCGCTACATTAATATTTTGTTGTAATGAAAAATGTAGTAATTTATGTTATAATTATGCTTTGATTCTTCATTTTTTTAATTCTTATTCCAGGATAGGTCTAATGGGAAATCCATCTGATGGTTTCCATGGCAAAACAATTTCCCTTTCCATTAAGAATTTTTGGGCAGAGGTCACCATCATTGAAAGCAAGGAGTTGGTAGGTACACATGTCTTCATGACTTGCAGTCGAGAGCTCAGGTCGTGAGATTGAGTCCCGCTGGGTCATACCAAAGAACTTAAAAATGGAACTTACTGCCATTTTGCTTGTTGCTCAGCATAAGCAATGGAGTAGGGAAAACAAGCTAGTGAGTTGTAAAGTTCTGGAAAAAAGGATGTTGCTAGCCTGACCTATACTAGCTGATTAGAACTGAGCCAAAAACCATCATCAATGATTCCAGAATTTTTCATGATATTTCAGAACTTAAAGATTGCAGTGACATACATTTTTCCTATAGAAACATCCTCAAGAAAACCTTTCTTTAGTAACTGTAATGCAGATACCCACAAACTCCTTCTCACTCTTAATTCAGAAAGTATATTTAAATTTCTACTGACCCTGTAAAGGCAAAGAATTATACAAATCAGTTGCCCAGTTTGGAATTCCTTTACATTTTCATGTTTTTATGTTGCATTGTTAGCCAACTTGGGGTTATCAAAAAAAAACGTACGTGCAGAACTGTTTCCTTTCATCATTCATTTCAACATTACAATGCAAATTACATATAAGCTTCAACTTTGTTTTGTAATATTTTATCAGTCCGGTAATAATTCCCACTCCACAGAAGTTTCCATAGCAACAGTATAATGAACTATTCTTTCTATAGTATTTTACCTTTCTTTTAATACCCTGAAGGTGTTGGTACCACATCCTCTCAATGACCCCACAGAGTTTGGTAGTCTGGGAGATCTGCACGGAATCAGTCGAAAGGAAGGTTATTTTGGAGGACTAAGGCTACTGCAAGCAACGTGCAAGAAGTTTTACCAATACTGCTCTGAGCAAGGGTGAGTGTTACTTTTAACATATTTCAATACATTTAAAGACCAGCTTGAGGGGTGGTGTGCATCTGCTCTCTACTCAATACTTATATATATAGTATTGCAACCAATGTTGGTATTAAGGTGCAGCATTCACACAGCTGCTCTCAAAGTCCCTCCCCAAGTAAAATGCAAGATGGGAATTTCCCTTAATTTTTTTTTTCAGGATAAAATTAAATATGAGTCATGTACTCATACAAATTACCTCCACACAACACACAGAGCAAACTTATGGTCTCTGAATTGCTGAATGAAACAAAACTCTACAAAATGACCATACATGTGATTAGTTCCAAAAAGGACCAAGTCTAAAATTCATCCAATATATCAAAGCTCTTGTCAACCTGCCGGTGTAAATGTAGAAGAAGGCTTCACATTGCAATATATACCCTGTCTATGTGCCGTTGCACACGGACACACAATTGGGAACGCATCCCTTCCTATTCCAAATACCCAATAGAATATTAATGAATGGGGGAAATCCCCCTTCATTCATTTCTTAGTGTAGAAGCTAATTGCAACACTTTAAGACCTTACTATGAGGTGTAGTTGTACAGCAAGACTGAACAATGTTTTGTATATGCAGCCACACCCTGAATATCTATGAGTCAGTTGAAGGTGTATTTATTAGCTATGAATCAACCTTTGTTCTGATTTCATCCTTCTGCACCATGACAAACCTGTAAGATAACCTCCCTGATGTTAAAAACAAAATGTGATTTGAGGGCTTTCTTTTCAGGGCTGGGGATATCTATGTAATGCATTGCTCAATATGGAATGTATCTGTGGTTATATGGAGCAGGGAATTGCAGATAGATTGTTAGGACATCCTTTTACTAGAAGATATATTGTAACTGCATATGCTTCTAACATGCCCAATGTGAAATTTAGTCCAGCAAAATATCCATACAGTGGGCAGATTTTAGTAGAGAGTTCAATGGGTGTTTGATCTGATCTTTATCTGTCATTCCCACCACACAGCTAAGACCCACTTATTTGAAAATAAACTGTCTCACATGTGTATGTAGTGCATAAAGTTGCTTCCATCTCACAGTTCAATCTTTGTTTACATGCTTAAAATGTTCCTGATTTTATCAGATATATCAAACAACAGACATTTATTGAACAGAATTATACTCTTCATGTTTAGTGAAGCAAGAGGGGAATAGGTAGAATAAACTCAGACGTTGGAACACAGGTATTATTGGTCCTGAAGGCACCATGATACCTGTAAGGAAGCATAATGCTACTTGTCTGGTGTTATCTCGGTACAGCCAGTCAACGTGCAGCATGGCCAGTGAGACATGGGTGTTAAACAATTGACTTTAAGGGGAAGTTTAAGCAAAAAAGAATAATTTTCACATGTGGAATAAGAAGTAGATCTACTGAATGTGGTAAAATTTCCACTCAAAAGGGACCTGTATTTCTCAAGTTATCAACAAATGAAGTTACTAGGTTTGTGTTCAAAAGTGAGATTGAGGGCAGCAGAGGTTATATCAGTTCCTCACATTGACAAGGAATGCTTTACTTCCCTTTTGTTTTTCAGGCTGTTGTGTTCACCTTGGAGTTAATAGGAATACTACCTCCTGTCGGGAATGAAAAGTTTGTGAACTTCTCATGCTACTTATGCAACCATATTTTGAAAATATGGGATTGTTGAGGAGAAAATGGGCTGTAGATTTTAAAGAAAAACAAAAGGCTTTACATTAATGTGGGGATACGATGTCATAATTATGTGCTTGCTTCAAGTTCACTGTTTGTTGAAAATGTGACAACTTTACTTGCTCATATCTTGAAAACCACACATCAGATTTCAAGGCAAATTTCACTTAGAATAAGAACTGCTGTAAAATATCACAATTTGATATTCTTGACCTTTAAACCCTTCTTTTAAATCAGTCATGAGGGACTATATGGGGAGTGATAGTCTAGATTTCCTCATCATTAAGCATAACCTGCCTTTTTTGCCACTGTGACAAGGTTCTGTTGACACAATTCATCAGTGCCCGTTGCATACTGGATGGTTTCCTGAAAGATAAGCCTGTTATCCTTGACTTTTGAGACAGCTCAGGTTGCAAACACTTGGCTTCCCACTGAACAAACAGTCCCTGGCTATTGGTCAGATTTGACCATTGTTAGGATTTTGAGGTTGGGTTCTACAGAGGTCTATTTGTTTGCATAGTGCTGGACAGTGGTGGCTACTAGTGAAACAGATCTGATAATCCTTAGTCAGGTTGACCTTACTCTAACAGCACTTTCCTAAAAGTGAGGTGTTGGTTTGAGATAGAATAGATGGTCTTTTTCTGCGTAATGTGAATGGTTTAACTGACTACATTCTACATATGTGCCAACCAAAAATACGCCAAATGTATTGCATGTGCTCATATTGCCAATAAAGTAACTGCCACATTGCATGCATGTTGTGATAATGGGCTCCACATCACCAACTTAAGATTTTATTGTCTGCCTTCTGACAATGTAAAAACTTAAAAAGTAATACAGCATCTAGATGATTTTGGATGACTTTTCATTTTTCTGATGCAGATATGACATTTTATGATCAAAATAGTGAATTAGAATAAAGGCTATACAAATACTGTACATGTGAAATACAGCATTGTTTGAACAGGAGGGGATGTCTCTGTAGAATGAGTAAAGAACATGATAATTATATTTAAGAAATGATTAAAAAAAGATGCTGCAAAGATATGAGTATTTGTTGAGAAAAGTTTATAACATGATTCTTTTTTTTTTTCTGATAAACAGGATAGTGTTACCAAAGAGGAATTTCACCCTAAAATATGACACTAACATCCCCAGACAGGTGGTGAGTTGTTCTTCGTAATATTCTGAATTTTTTGTAAGGAATGGTTTAAAAATTTTTTTTTTGAGCTCTAGATTGATAGATACTATAAATGAATCTGAGCAGCTAGTGAAGTGAAGCCAACCATTAGTGAGGTTCTTCAGCTTTAAATTGCCCCAATGTTTGGTCTACATGCAACCCTAAACCCAAATATTGAGTGAAATTGAGGGAAGATGTGTAGACAAATCCAAATATTCAAGTGATGGTCAGATTTAGTTGGACATAACTGGGGTCTATCAGCTTTAATGTTTCAAATTCTTTGCTTCACTGTATCATGAATAATTGTGCCTTAAAATACTCTTTGATTCCCTCAATTTCACCAAATATGAAGGTTTAGAATTGCATAAAGATAATAAAATGAAGATGATGTAATGCTGAAGGATCCCACTAATGGCTGTCTGCACTAACTTCTCGGATCTGTCTTTATAAGGTACCATCCACGGTACATGTAAGCAAAAAATTTCAAAGGTTGAAGGTGATGGACTCCATTTATGCCCATATTTGTTTATATTTTTTTCTCCTTTATTTGTTTAAAATAAAATACATGCTGCTAGAATTCAAAATTGAGCTTTTCTTGGGTGTCAAGTTATGTCTCCATGTTTCACTGCAACACAACATCAAACTCCTTTAACTTTGTTGATGTCAAGATAGTTGAACAGGAAGCTCTCTGAAAGATTTCCAATTCATAGTGATCAATTAGAAATGTATTCTGCAGAGCCGACTCTGTTTTCTCAGCTCCTCAGCTTCAAAACCATCATCAAACCAAAGTGAACAGGACTGCCTTCTAATTTTAAAGTGCAAACTTCGCTACCATAATATGACTTACTCATCTACTCTCCCATGAATCTTGCTATTGTTTTTGAGTGAGTGTTTGTACTTTTGTAGTCATAAACTGGAAGACTTCACTAAAACATGAGATGTCTTTTTCATTGTTGTGTTGCAGGTACATAACCACCTGTACAGTGGGTACTAGGGTATGAGTATTTCAATGGGTGCATGCCAGCTCTTAAGATTGTAGCATGGGCTACGTCATGATGTAAATGGGACAAGATGTTGCCTTCTTTTGTGAATATTCACTTGTTTCACATGTTGCTATGAATATTCAAAAGAATTTGTTAAGAGTTCTACTTTGGCAGGCATTAGGGATGCATGAATGAACCGGGATAATGCCATATAGCAGTGTGTATTTAGAAATGAGGATGGGTGATAGAAGTGGGAAATTGGAACATTCTCTTTCCTCAGAAATTAGGCTTCTAGAAGGAAATTTGTGCAATCACAGGGAAATTGTGCTTTTTTTGTTCATGAAAAGTATGAAATTCTCTTCCTGGGAAATAATTTCACTCCCTTCGTGGGAAACAAACATTTTTTTCAGACCTGATTGATAGGTGAGCTTGATATACTTTTCTACCATCATGAAGTGTTTGAGGCAAAAATGTGGGCTGCTGTAGGATACACAAAACAGAACATTACTGTTGCGTAGTTTAGGACTGATGTTGAAGCTAAACTGCACAGAAACATATGGTACTGTTGTTAGCTCTCAGTGCTTGGAGATTTAGGCAACACCCATTCAGTAGAAAATGTTGGAGTTAGAAATGAAACAACTGCACAAGGTGAAACATATGTACTAAGTTGTGAGCTGTCAGTATTTTGAGATTAGCAACACTGTTCAGTAAAAAAGTTGTGGTTAGAAATGGAAACAACTGCACAGAAACATATGTACTGTTGTGAGCTCTCAGTATGCTTGAGATTAAAGCAGGTTATGCTGTTATTTTTACATTTCCAGTGTTCATCAAATGTATGGGCTGTACTCCATACAAATGTAAAATTCTAACTTACCTTAGTCTTTTTTCCGAAAAATGAGCAAAAATTCGAAAAAATTGTCAAAAAGATTTCTAACGGTTTGGAACGCTTTGTTTCTAGATTCCCAGGGCTCTTCCTGTTTCCTGTCACGTTACCAGTGAACGTGACAAACCCTCTTACTCCTAGTTACACGGTGTACCCGGTATCTCATATTTTGTGGGCATGGCCAATTTCACTTTCTACAGCTTCCTCATTGGTCACTTAGATCAACATACACTCATTAATATTTATTTAATGTAAGGCCACAACTTTTACCAATCAGGTGACTGCACTAAGATTTCTAGTGTTCCAATCCTCCACAAGACCTGCAAGCCTCTAGCTGCAAGTTTTGCTGACTTGTGCGGCAGACTTCAGACAATTAGCAGTTTAGTCAATCTGTAGATATCATATTTAAATATAAAGCTGGCCAATTAATTTACTCCATCATATTTTTGAGGAGAGGAAGCTGAGTCAAGAATAAACCATCGTAAAATTAAGGGAACTCTTTTTCTCAGTATTCTGTTGGAGCTACACACTAAGCTCCATGTAGGAGCCTTCACTAATGGCCCATTGTTTTTCATGATGAAGGAGTGGACTTCAAATCGGTATTTTCAATATGTTCAACTTTTAATAGACTTTATGTTTGTCATATGTGCAAGGAGTAGCTCTGAATTCTGTAGAACAGGCTTCCTCAGTTAAATTTTCTGGAGCACCACATTACTAAATGTTACTTATATAATGCACCACTGATCGCCATCCTGGGAGAGGGGGTATATGAGGGTCCTTTTGAATATTTTTGCATTTCAGAAGGGGCTTACATGCAAAATAGTGCAAAATTTGTTCAATTTTCCCTGCCAAAATTTTTCAAAAAACTTTACATTTTTGTCAATTCACAGGTAAGAGTGAATTGACAAAGCCCTGACTCTAATGAATGTAAACAGTGGCAGTGAGTTTGCTTTCATGTGAGAAATGTCAATGACGTTATTATATCCTTGTTGGTGTGTGAAGTTGGTCTGTGGAAAGCAAAAGATTTATTTATGTGCACTTATTTTTGAGACAGAACAATTAATGTTAAAAAAGTTATGAAAAGTTAAATTTTTCAATATTCTCACAGTAATTTTTTGTGCCACTATAAACCACGCCGCATGCCACAAGTGGTGCAGGTGCCACTTTTTGATGAA